>VDFB02358134.1:187964073-188035296 GCA_007258455.2 Sequoia sempervirens | reverse complement strand
TCCTTATTTGTGAGGAGAGAGGTTTGTTGTATAGGAAATGAGATTCTGAATCGACGATTAGGATCACATTAGAGAAAATCCAGATCAACGATCAAAATATGTTGAGAGGATTTAGAAATGAGAAGATTGTGCAAAGTTGATTGCACAATTTGGGTGATTGAAGAATAGATTGGCTAGTCAGGGTTTAGATTGATCAGTCAAGATTTGATTGACCAGTCAGGGTTTAGTTAGGAAATTGATGGTTGAGTTAGCAAAATTAGATGGTTGAGTTAGCAAATTAGATTCCTCGGTCAGTAACCCACGATTTTCTCAATTAGAAAGTGGGTGAGGAATATGAATTAATTGATTTAATTAATTAATTCTTTTAGAGTTGAACGTGCAAATCAACTTTGAATTTTACAAATAGAGTTGCATTAGTTTGATTTGATTTTTGATAATTGATTTGAATCGTTTGATTTGATTATTCAAATTTTGGAGGGAAAGTGTCATAATTAAATTATTATTATTTAATAATTTAATCAACTTAGGGGAATAAGGTGATTTTGTGACGTAATCAAATAATTGGCAATTAGGAAAAAATAAGATTAGATTAGGACTTTATTAAATAAATGTAATTTATTTAATTGGTTGAAATGATGAAACATGAATTAATCAAATAATGTTGTATTATTCAATTAATAGTAGAATTAGGGTTTTCAAGATTTTATTAAATAAACAGTATTTACTTAATTTGTCGAGAATGATGTAAAAGTGAATTAATTAAATAATGTTGTATTATTCTATTAATAGAGGAAATTAGGGTTTTAGATGCTATTTGATGCTATGGGATGATTATGAGGTGATTCAAGATGTTCCAGAGATGTTTCGAGATGATTCTGAGATGTTTCAAGATACATTATGAGTTGGTTCTGAGATGTTTCAAGACATTCCAGGTTGATTCTGACACGTTCCGGGGTGATTCCGAGATGTTCCAGGTTGATTTTGAGTTGTTCCAAGATGTTTCGGGTTGATTCTGAGATGTTTCGAGACATTTTGGGTTGATTTCGAGATGTTCTGGGTTGATTATGAGATGTTTCGAGATGTTCTGAGGTGATTTTGAGATGTTTCGAGACATTCCAAGTTGATTTCAAGATGTTCCAAGACATTTCGGGTTGATTCCAAGATGTTCTGAGACATTCCGAGTTGTGATAGGTGTTAAGACAATTTTACATGTCTATAGGGTACCCACACTTTGCTTCAACAATCAACTATCAATTGGAATAATCACCTATGGTCATCAAAGGCTTGTAATGATGAGGTATTTCATGTCTTTTAAAAAAATAAAATTGTACATTCCTTTAGTTCTAATTTGAGGTGTATGCCTAATATAGGATATCATTTGTGTTTTGTACTATTTTCTATTGGTTTTAATCCTATATTTTTGTGTTCACATTTTGGTACACTTGGTGGGAGCACATCCCAATCTAAATCTTACCATTTTTTAGTGTTTGGTGTTATTTTATTTTATCAATAAATGCCTTTAAAATATCAACCAAGAACTTATCTTTCTAGTAGTTTCAAAATGTTTGGTTCAATTTGATGTTACTAAATCACCAAGGTCTTTGATCTATGAATGAAATTAAAACCTTCCCAACAATTTCACCAAGATGTTGGCATAAGTTTATGGGATATCAACCTATCCAAAAGCATAGCTATATAACTTTTGAGTTGTTGAGGTCTTTAAAATTTTCTCTCTTACCCAATACTGATTAGTTCATGTCCATGAAAATAGTTCCAAAATGTTGGTGCATATACTTGTAGGTTCCCAAACCCATAAAGGTAAGATCTCCTTGAGTGCTAGGGGTGTCAAAATCATAGAAAAAAATTACACTTAGGATCATGTAGGGAAACTATGGACTAGTTTACTAAGGTAGGTAAGACCTTTAACTTTAGAATTTTCTAGGCCAAGGGGGATTTCATATGTTGTGTTACATACAAGATACAACTATAGAAAATCAAAAAATACCTTGACATAAACCATACCTAGTGCATAGTAACCCCAATTTTTTTTGTCACTAAGTACTTGTATGTTGGTTTGTCAATACAAAGTTTTGGACCTTCATAAATTAGATGAACTACCATGTAAAGTGTCTAAGGATGTGATTTGGATAACCCATCTTGTTATTATGCACATCTAGACATGGTAATGAGTGATATTGAATCAACACATTATGAATGAAGTTTAAATTTGGTTTTTTTTAGTGTTTTGGTGTGATGGGAGGTTGAGCATGAAACGATAGAGTGCCTCATATCAAGCTAGGAAAACAAAGTTTGAAATTTTAGTGCACCAAATGATGCAATATTTGAAAACCCACCTTGTGACACCTTAATGAAGATACCACTAAAGAATATGCCTCCTAAATTCACACATAAGCTAGGATCTATGCATACATTTAAGAAGATAAAAATAATTATGAAACATTAAAATAAAATAGCATAGTTATCTACAAATAAACCCATACATTTCTTGTATTGATTTGAAAAAATACATTGCAAAATCTTTACAAATATTTTACAACTATCTAAACAACAAACTAATTAGAGCTAATACTAAAATCACCAAGTGTGACAAGGAAGGCCTACCAAATATTTATAATCATACATAGAACTTATGGATACATTCAAATAATGTTGAATCTACACATTTGATTTATTCTTCTAGGATCACAACAATGCATTACACATTTGAGACAAAAATACAAAAAAATTATGTACCCTATGCTAGAAAGAAAACCCTAACAGTCTAGAAAATTCTCTTTATTTTCACATTGTTAAAAGTTGGAAATATATAGTATTCAATACATTCAAGCAACCTTGAGAGAAGAATCACGGTCACTTATAGTTGTAGAGGTCATCCATGCCTTTGGAATCATCACCCCTACATTTTTGGTATAGAAATTATTCTCCAAAGAATTTCATAGTTACCGAAAGACATGTATAATACATCTTTAGTTGAATTTCATCCATCCTAGATCATCAATAACATTCTAAATTATACAAAGGAGGTAGATAACCTCATCTCAATATTATGCAAAAAATTGATGAAGAATTGAGAATTACTTCCCTTTGAGTGCTTTGTAAGATAAATCTTGTGAAATCTACAAGATAAATGATTAGGTATTAGCCTGGAGATCCTTAGGATCTGAAAATCACCTACCTAATTAATGGTGGCATGTTTAATCTCATTCTTCATTATTGAATTTTTGTTTGAATTTGTGCCTTTAAGATTAACCAATATTTTCTGGGCGGGAAAATTCTAATTGGGTAGCTGTAAGGTCAAATTTTCTCACTGATAACATTTATATGAAGAATGAATGAGTGCATGGGACCATCTAGAAGAAATGTGAAAATTTTATGAAGTATCGGAGATGAGAAAGGGAGATGCAAGATTTTATTATAGAGCAGGATATTGGATCTAGACATTTGAATGGGGATTTAGATGCACTGTGAAACTTTATAAAATAGGTGAAATGAGAAAATGAATTGACTTGAGAAAGTGTGGGGAAATCATGAGGGACTAGACACCAAGACATAATGTCCAAGTGGGAAAGGCAGATGTATGAAAGTTAGACAAACTCCACACAAGAAGAAATGAATGACAAAAGGTAATTGGAGATTTTATAGGAATTAGATGTGGATGTCGATGAGGGAAGTGGACATTTGGGATGGAGGGTGAAATAAGTTTAGATCCACTTTGAATGTATACAAGGATGAAGAGAAAAAAAAGAACAAGGCTTGTGGGGGTTGGGAGTGGAAGTGGATGAGGGAATGAGAGGAGAGACAAATATGTATATCCTTGTTGAAATATCGCAAATGACAAATGGGAAGGGGAAGATAATGAATGAAGGAATTGATAAACCGCACAAGAATTTTAAGTTGTACTAGACACTAAAAATGAGATATTTGGATAGTAAGAAAATTTCCACTAGTCCACTAAAAATTTGCAACTTCATTGAAGCACCAAAAAAATCGAAAGACCCTAGACTTAGAATTTCATTGGATTTTTGTGACCTCTAGCATATTTTAAGAGTATGGATGATGAAAAGGGATAATACATGTGAATTTAACCAAGGGAGCCCAATTATATAAATTTCTTAAATTGATTAGGCATGATGGGCATCCACAAGGCTAGGTGCACAATAGGACTAGGACTTAAGAAAATTTCTAGTACTACTAAATTGGGCACTGATAATGGGGATATGTAATGAGGGAGGGTGGATGAAAGATGATGGTGATCTTGAGTGAATGACCTAAGGTGGAGGGGATCAAGAAATGGGTAGAAAAAAATGGGATGGGGGATAAATGGAAAAATTGTGGTTGTGTGGGGGAGATGATGATGTGGGGGAAGAGGTGAGGAGTGCTCATAAATGGGTGAGGAATAATGCTACCCATGAAGCATGTTTATTGGGTTTATTTTATGGTACTTTCCCAAGGTGCCATAAGAAATGGTTTTCACACTCGTATGAATTATTTCTCTTTACTATTTTTATTTATTTTTTATTTTTTGAGTTTTGAGGGTAGCTGCAATATTCTTACATGTGAGACTATTTGAGGTGAAAAATATTCTTAAACTCTTCCAATTCTTGGCCATCTAGTGTCGCCAATTTGTATGCTTCTAGCCTATATTTGGAATAATTATATAGGGGTCCAACAAACTTGACTCAAACTTGCCCTTCTTATCTTTGTCTTGGGTAGTGTTTTGATTTTGTTTGAGGAAAAAATCTCTGACCTCAAATTCATAATTTTAGATGTGCTTGTTGTAGCTATGACACAACCAATTCAATCTACTTTGAGGTGGTTGAGGATGTTGAGTCAATGCTCATCAATAAGCTCCAACTTGTGCAACTGTTTCACTATGTATACTTGTTAGAACATAATGTCATTAGGGGTCATACCCCTATAACATTTATATAATATTCTAATATAAGGTTATAAAACCTCATATATATTATATGCTTTATTTAGCACATGCCACTTAAAATAATTGTAGTCTAATAACTATTAGATTATTGATTATTCATAAATGTTAAATTTGAATTGGTGTGACTACTAGCCCTTTAGGTATTTTTCCACCCATTCTCCTATATTTAAGTAGGCTCTCTCATTGAGAGTTGGTAAAAATTGGAGTTTTTGCACAAGACTATAAAGATCATGTCAAAGTGAGAAGTGGTGTCCCTAGGTTCAATCTATTTTTTAATAGATCATTTTGTTAGTGTTTTATAATGAAATGATTCTTTATGGACTTTTTTTTTAATCTAGAATGGGTTTCCACATGTATATAATGTGTAATGTGTATCTTGTATTTCTTACTTTATTTATTGTATAATTATTTGTGATGGTTAGCAACCTAAGATCTTAATTTCTATCATGATATCATAGTGGGTTAAAAAATGCTAATTGGTGATATGCGAAAAGTGTAATTAAAAGTTTTGACACAATTTTTTCATTTTGTTTATATTTACCTGACTATAGGATTTGACCTACAAAAAAATATATTCATACTCCATCCTTCATGAAAAGCTTCAACTTTGAAATATCACTACAATTTAAAAATTGTGATGTGATTTTTCTCTATTAATCGAATTATTTTATGAAACACACAAATAAGATAGATGGAAAATTTTCAATATGGATATCAGTATAATAAAATCATAAGAAATATAAAATAATACAACCCCAAGATATGAAAGAGTGTCTTGAAATGCAAAAGGATGTGACTATGATAAATACAAAAATTGTAATCACTTTAATTATTACCTATTCATCTCACTACCATATAAAAAATAGGAGATGGAGTCCCTTGCAAGTGTAGAGAGGGAATTTTGCTCTTGACTACTATTTTCATATATTGTAGGCAGAGAATGATAATGGATGCAATTTTTATAACTAACCTTTAGCTACCATTGTATATAACTGTAAATGATTTCATTGATGTTGCTTTAATTTTTATTTTAAGGAGGTAAATAGTTTTGACTTGGAGCTATGAACTAGTGAGGTTATAAATAGGGGACCTCATCCCCAATATAAATATTCAACAATAACATTCTAGTAGGTTTTTAACTTTGATGACAAGAACAACACCACAATTTAACCATCACACTATGCTACTATTGACATTAATAATACTTTAATTGATAAATATACATTTTTTTTTTTTAAATAGAACATTTTAATCATGACAACATAAATATTTTCCTTACTATGCCATGAACTATATTTGGTGCCTCACCAAAATATTGCATGCCATATTTTCATCTTTCCCTGGTGTGAATGTTGGCATGCAATCTTCAATTGTAGCACTCCACTTTACTTGAATAATTCCCATTTGGTAAATGAGGGATATGGAGGTGTAAAGTATTACACACCTTATTTTCCTTGGCTACCATGAATTTAAATTGTCATGCCAAGCTTGTGAGCAATGCCATTCTTATTGTCTGGTTACACCACGACCTTTCATGTTTGGAATTTCCCTTCTCAACTGCTATGTTATGTTCTCATTGTGTATTTAATTTTATGTAACAGGATGCCATTCTTCAATGTTTGTGCCATGTTCCATATAATGTGCTTGACACTTTTTCTTTTATTTCCATGCCCTCTATTCTAAGGTCGTTCCCTATTTGAAAAGGGGACACCATATTGGATGGTAGCACCATTATATTCATGCTACTCATCTATATTTATTTGGTACACCAATTTTGATTGCTAACACCCTGATCTTTGGATTTTGAAAAGGGGCCTATCTAGATCCATGGACCCCTATAGTTCTATATGGCTCCTCCCCTCCAATTGAAATTAGACCTGACTTGACTGGCTACTAGCTATGATGATCTAATCAGTCTAGTTTGAGTGATCAAATTCCTTCCCACTCGCATCAAGCATATAACCCCTATAGTTTAGATAGTGGGTATGAGTGATTGTCCAGGCCACTCATTCAAATTCTATCCATTCTTGATCTGAGTGTAGATACAATATGATGTTTTTGGGTAGCAGATGGTAGTAGGGTCCTTTCTATATTTTGAGGGGGTGAGATCCTGATCAAACTGGCTACCATATATCATATAGAAGAGATCCATATAGATTAGAGGTTTGGTTTTCCTTAAAAATATGTAACAAATGAATGATCTTCTTTGATTAATGGTCTCAGGCATTATAAATTCTATTAAAAGTGAATAAGTGAAACCTCATGAAAAGTTCCAATGTTCCATCACATGACCCCCTCACAGCCTTACCCAAGTAACAATGACTTTATGACCTTGAGGTGAAGGTCAGAGCCAATGCCATTATGAAAGTGGATAATGCTTATCTTTTTAATTCTTAATATTCCACTTTTTTCATCACATAGTTGATTGTGAGAAGACATGCAAAAATAATAACTGCTAATTCTCCAACATTAAGCAAGCTGGGCATTTACTTGTGTGAGCATGGTAGGCTTTGAACTCACAACCTTTCAATTATGAACTTACAGTATTCCTTCATATCATATGATGTAAGAACTCAAGTGAAATCCATCCATTCTCTCTAGATTGCATCATTGTAAAGAAATCATGGATTCTTTCATTAGATATTTTTCATTTATTATTACCAAAGATATTATATATCTCACAGATTATACTGTAGCATGCACAGATAAGTTGTAGTAATGTGGCACCTTAAAAGAGTAGTCACTGAAATAATTAGATCATTCAACCATTCATGATATTTAACTTTAATAGTTTATTCTAGCCTCTTGTAATAGTGCCAATTTTATTTTGTTCTGAATTATAGTTGGTACATTCTAAAAGCAATTTCCAATGTATGCAATTCTATATTATTAAATTAAAATTTACAATTCCAACTTTATTATTTATGTTATGGTTTAGAACAAGTTTGAGTAAATAATTAATTATTTTGTATTCCATATTTAGATTTTAAGACATAACTTATAGAATAAGGATAATACATATTTTTTAATATATATACATTTGAATTTTATCAAGTTTAAATTTTATTTTCAATGATAAATATCCTTAAAATTTATTTCATTAGTGTATTTCAATTGAAGCCTTTAACTAGACATAGTTGAGTATTTGCACTAGATATGTTACTATTAGAATGTATCAATATGACCCACTTTAATTTAGCTAAACATTAGATTCGAAGAAGGATTGATGTAATCCTAGTGGCTTGCATATATTTTCTCCATTTGATTAGAAAGCTAAAAGATATTTAATAAAAAAATTCAAATGTATGATATAAACTTGACTATATTATATTCTTGCTCTTAAATAATGTTTTTTTGGGATTTCCTCCACATTTGCTCAAACACAATATTTACATTGTCTAAGTATTAGAAGTGTACATTTGAACTAATCATTTACATGCCAATATATATAGGCTGCAACCCACCTAGATTTATGCTATTAAATTTATTGCCCTTGAATTTGATCCTAGTGGTTTGTTAAATACTTCACATTGAAAAGGGATTCATATCCATGAGTAAGTAGCCTAGTGTTTAAATATCAAAACATTTTTTTTAATATTATTTATTTTCATAAACTTCTTTCATTTTATCTAAAGAAAGATGTGAGAATGTTGTGAACTCATATTTTCTCATGTTCTAGCTCCAATATTATAAATTGAACTTTTTTAGATTCCTTTAGATGCAAGGCTCCTTATAATATTGATCTTAACTCAATTTTAGTTCCAAAATTATAAATTTAACTTACAAATATCCACCCTATTTTGTACTACAAATAAGTGTTGATGTGCAATCAACATTTTTTCTATCAAAGACTCCAAAATTGCCTCTCAAATAAGTGTTACAGAGCTTATCTTGGGCTAAATGGCTAAGTTTTTGTAATTAACTAAATTAAGACTCTAGGAAATAAACAAGGATATAGTTTTGAGCTTGTTTAAAAAAGATATTCTTTCAAAGGGAGATCTCTAAGAGTTATCAAGATATTGATTAATAGCCACGTATGTTTGAATAAATTATAGGGATTTATTGATGCATGTTTTAAATTATTCTCCTACTTACAATGGGTAGTTGTCATCTTAAGAAACTATTTGGGGATAAAACCTAGAAATGATAACTCACCCATTACTATATGTTTAGTAGAATGATATATATATTTTTCTCTTGAAGCATCATACATTCTTTTATTCATAAAAATCTTATATGATCTCCATAGTAAAGATCATCAAATTTTCTTCATTTTTTAAAGTCGTATTATATGTAGTTGACTTACTTATTATTGAATTAAATATTAGAGAAAACAAATCTATTTATTTTGTCATTCAAAGTAATTACATTTTAGGATCAATTACAAGTATTTTAAAATTAATTATGCATAGTACTATAAAAATGTAATATGATCAAACTAGTTGTTATTACAACTAGCATTGATAAAAAATCTAAATCTATTTTTTTTAAATTACTATATGAACATTTCAAAATGACAAATACACATTAAAAAGGTTAATCTATTATAGATTTTATTAGTCCTACACCAAGAATAAAATATTTGATTATTGTATCACTGACTATGTTGGTAATCCTAGTTATAAGAAATCTACTATAGATTATGCCTTCAAAATAAGTGGTGTAGGTACTATCCCATGGATGAGTAATACTTAAATAAGCTACCTTCTATGAATCTTTCATAAAGAGGTTGAATAAAAAAGTAGCTCTAGAAGAATCAATGTGACTTAAAATATTAGTGGACAAATTTTTATTTGGGTAATAATAAAAGTCCAACATTATTATATTGATAATCAAGCGATTTTTATGCAGTTACGTTTGTAGTCGGTGGATTGTACCAGCTGAAAATCACTGTATGATATCACATCTACAACTTGGGGATGATATTATATATTATCATTATCTAATCTCAGATTAATATATAGGTTGTATGTTCTTTGGCATAGCAAAAACTAATATTCAACTAGCAATGAAGGGCAATTACGAACAAGAAGATTTGCAATAGTTAGAAGACCCGACAGGGACCTTGAATTCTTACACATGGTAAGATTGGATGATGGTGGTTTCAACATCAATAGAGGCCAGACTGTATGGAGGAGGAAACTTGTGAGATAGGGGAGATGTCCCAGTATCCGCCAGGGCTAACTTCGCACAACCATAGAATTCAAACCATACGTTGAATCGACAAAAAAATTTATGGCTTTTTTTCACTCACGAGTTATGTGCTTATAGCTATTGTTTTGGCTTGTGAGAAATTCGGTCGAGTGTGGGAGCGTTTGATATGCACATGGGGGTCAAAAAGTCACCTTTTAGAGGTGTCATCCGCTTTTCGCCACCTAACGTCCCAGTATCTGCTTGCTATAACCACCAATTTTTTTTAAAAAAACACCTAATTGTGTCACTATTAACATTTAATTAAAACTATCTTATCATTCAAATCCACTCAAAATTCAATGGGTCTAATTCACGTTAGCACCTAATAAAATTATTTCGGTGCCCATTAAAAATCACTCCTACACATTAATCGCCAAACATTAGCATCAGACACCAAACACATTACACCCCAATTAAACTTCATTTGGGGTCTAATTAATGCATATGACTAATGTTATTTTTCTGGGTATCCCATTCTTTTCCCTCATTTTACCGTGCACTCTCTCTAGAACATTCTCGGCGATGGAAGCTTCTCCAATCGTCGATGGCTCCCCATGGCTCCTGCTACTCTACACGCGTTGAGGTAACAACAAACACCATTCTCCTTTCTATATGCAAACAATGGTACTGGTTAATCATTTTCTTCTGCATCTTTCATGACCCGTGAAGGGTTTATTCGATGATTGAAAAATTATTACTGCTTGTTTATGAAATAAATCATTCCTCTTCAATTCCTTTTCGCCATGTGTTGTTTGATTTTGTTGGGTCATGGTACTGGTCTTTTTCCCATGGGTTTTTTTGGGGTTAAATGATTATTTCCTCTCCCCATTTTTGCGCGCGCTCACGGCTTGGTAAAATCGATTGTTTCATGATTTTGTCTCCAGAAATGATGAGGAATTTCGTGGGTTTGACCACATGTCTACAAAAAATGATTTTTTGGTCTACTTCGACCTTTTTATAAAAAACCCATGTGACTATGGGCATAAATCGGCAAGCCCATTTAAAATACGCCATATATGTGAAAGCCCTTTCTTTTTTTTTTCCAAATATGCGTGGTTAAGGAATTAATCTCATGAAACCCTTGCCTAAAATATTCAACATCTATCTGAAAACACACTTCTATATTCCTGTGAGTGAGAAATTATTATTATGAAACCCTTGGTTACTTTTTTGTGCACATTTCTGAAAACCCAAGTTTGTAATCGATAGATACTTTTGTTAAAATTAATATCCTATCATTGTTGAATATAGCACAACTTCTTTCATTTACTATACAATGTGCTTTGTACATTCTACTTATAGTTATTTTCATGAGTTGTGCATTTGACATTTATATTTACGCACTATCTTTTTACTTTGCTTTATAAGTAAATGAAGGTCTTTTTTGGTGATAGGTTTTTCCTTACAAACCCCATTTACAAATTCAAAAATCTGAGTGTTTATTTACTATTTTTGGTTATCTCTCAACTTGCATTTTCATTATATATGTATATATGTCTATATATGACTGTGTATGTCTGTGTATATATACACACACAAACACACTCATATATACATATATATGTATGTGTATATATATATTCTATACATATATGTGTCTGTATATATATATGTATAGTATATATATATACATACACATATACGTATAATATATATATACACATACATACATATATATATACATATCTATATGTATATATGAGTGTGTATGTATATATATATATATATTTGTATGTATGTATATATAAACACACGACTTATTGAATTTTTAAATGAATGTGTACAATGTTAGTTATATATAGTCTGTAGTATGCATCTCTTAACCTAAATCACAAACTTCTAAAGTTCTATATATATTCACCTTTTCCCACTAACAAAATATGAGATAGAGAAGTACATTACATACTTGAGCAAGTAAAATATTTGTATTTCCATGTAAAAGAAAGTCAGCCTCGAAAATTCTCCCCCCTTCTACATTTCTGCCTTGCTGATGTATATTCTTGCTTGAGGCCTTTTTCTCAGTTAGTATACTTTCATTTTGATTCTTGCTGAATCTTGAAAAAATTTCCTGTTCAATACCTTCATCTTCTGCTTCTTCATCTCCCACAATTCGAGAATAAAAAACAATCTGAATAGCATCTTGTCCACCTTTTCTAGCCAATTTTTCAGCTGCCTTTACCTTCTTATTCACAAGCTCTACAATTCTTGATACAACTTTAAAATTCCGTTTAGTATTGGAAATTGGAAACGTATGGTGTTTCACATAAATGACTTAGGAGGTGAATAATACTAGAGTAACTGGGTTTTGATACCCCTTACTATTGATACATCTTTCATAAATATTGACAATACCTGACGATTACTGTCATGCTTTCGACATTCACACGATATGGTCACTTTTGGTTGAAATGGAATTAAATAGATTGGGTGACTCCTTCCTATAGCTGGCCAAGGTAATTATTTTGTAAGGGGAAGTGTCTGTAGTGACTCTAGATTTATTTCCAAATACAAGACGTGTAAGAAACATGCTTACCACTTTATTTATTTATTTATTTTAGCTTGATATCTTCCTAGAAGATTCCAGGTTTCAAGGGATAACCATGTATGACTAAGGTGGAAACCAACCCTACTAAAAAGCTCGTGGTGGGTTAAATGGTCAGATAGGTTAGGTCTTCAAGCCATGACTATCAAGTATGGCCAAGATCATTTCACCAGACCTACCATCCATATGTTTCCTAGAAGAGTACTGGATTCGTCGATGGTTAACAGGTCTAGTTGACACCTAGACATGGGTGCAAATCCCCATCAAAGATACGAAAATAGGGAATTAATTGTTGATTATAATTGCAAAAGAAAATGAAAAGAAATTGCAGAAATTAAAAGATTCAAAAATAATCACAGAAACAAGAACACAATATTTATAGTGGTTCGCCCAAAGATGGCTACATCCACTTTCAGGGATTATTTGTTTATTAATTCTTCAGTGATTACATATTCAACTAGCAGTTTATTTATAAAATAGTCTCAAATTGTGAAAGAAACTTATTGTAAGTGTGAATAAGTAAAAAGTAAAAGAATAACTAAAACACTTCTTAATGAAACATTAGATCAAGATTGACATGAATTAAACTAATTTAAAACATAGAAAAGCTTGAAAGCGTCTCATTGTCTCCTATCTCCAAAGATTTGTCAAGTTACAGAGGCTTTCAGACTTGTAAGCACCGTAACTGTTTAAAATGCCTATCTAGAGAGAGGAGTGGATACAAAATGAAATGATCTAATGATTGATAATGAAAGCTAAAAAAATATGATACTACTGTAATCTATACAGATATGAAAACTGATGGATGAAATTTACAGTAAAAAATATGATGTTGCCGTGATGTGAATTCTACTAATGCTATGATGCTATGATGCTATTGCTAATGCTAATGCTATGATTGCTTGGTTGCTTGATTGTATTCCTGTAGAGTAATTTTGCATAAAACTAGGATTTTCTCAGGTCATTTTCATGTTTCAGAAGGCTGTATATATAGATTTCACGGCAACACATTTGCACAAGGGCAACACAGTAGAGGCCTAGATTGAATCTTGAGATTTGAGTGGTGAGAGATTGAGGAGCTTGAGCTGATCATGGGGATTGTTCCTCCCCATGAAAACATCAGGCAAGATGATAGGAAAGATCAAAGGAAGAAGATTGAGAGGATTTCCTGCAAGTTTATCCCCGAAGCTTTCCTGTGAATGCCAGTTGAATTAATTAGATTGAAAAAATTAATTTTATTGGTGAGTGAATAGAGGAATATTTGATTTATGCCTTTATTTGAATATTTTTTATTTATTCAAATTAGCAAAATAGGAAGACTTTAATTAAATAAAACAAATATTTAATAAAGAGGAAAATGATAATTAAATAAATCTTTAAGATATCTTTATTTAATTAAGAGGAAATATGATAAGATAATTAAATTACACAAATTATCAAAGTTGTGCATTTTAATTTAAGATAGAATCAATGGATAAAGTATAGAAGAAATAATAATGATAATAATTAAATAAAACAAAGTATTTAATTTTGTTTATTTAATTAAGAGGAAAATAATATGATAAAATAGAAGAATTAATAGTGAATTTAATATAAATAAATATTTCTATTTATTTACTAAGTAGAAGAATTTAGGATTAATTAATCAAATAAATCATATTTAATTAATTATATTCTTCAGACCATTTTTAGGTGTATACACTTACTAATTTGGGCTTCACTGAACCCAACAATCTCCCACTTGAAGACTAAATTGCTGCTTAGAGATATCCCTCTGCTGCAAGTTTATTGTCAGAGCTGGACAAGTCTGAGAGAAGCTCTACAAAATTCGAACTTCTCCCTGGGTACTACCTTTGTCAACATGTCAGCTAGATTTAACTTCGTGTCAATTTTCTCCACTTGCAGCTTACCCTCTTCAATAGCATGATGAATGAAATGATATCACAACTCTATATGATTAGTCCAATTGTGAAAGACAAAATTCTTGGACAAGTGAATAACACTATTGCTATCACAAAACAGAGTAAAAACTGATTGCTTACACCATAACTCACCTAACAACCGCTGCAACCATATCATTTCCTTTGATCCTTCAGAAAAAAGCAATATATTCTGCCTCTGTAGAAGAAAGTGCAACCACCTGTTGCAATTGAGAAACCCAACTGATTACTGCCCCAACAAAAGTGAACACATAATCGATAGTAGAACGTCGTTTATCCAGATCTCCAACCATATCCAAATATACATAAACTCGTAGATGATTGTCCTTACCACCAAAACATAAAACACGATCAGAAGTACCTTTTAAATACCTGAAGATCAACTCCACTGCCTGCCAATGTGGTTTACCTAGATTACTTAGAAATCTGCTCACAACTCCCACTGCATGAACAATATTCAGACAAGTACAAGTCATGGCATACATTAAACTGCCAACTACTGATGAATATGGAACACTCTTCATGTGTTCTTTTTCCTCTTCTATTTTAGGACACATAGTTGAGGATAACCGAAAATGATCAGCCAAAGGAGTACTAACAAATTTGACATTCTTCATATTGAATCTATCTAAGATTTTAAGAATGTACTTTTCTTGAGATAATCTAAGTTCTCTCTTATTTATATCCCTTATTATATTCATCCCAAAAATCCTCTTTGCTTCCTCTAAATCCTTCATGGAAAATCTTTGAAATAAATGTTGTTTCAACTCACGAACTATCCTCACACTAGTGCCAACAACCAACATATCAACATAAAGTAATAGAATAACAAACTCACCATTAGGAAGCCTCTTGTAATAAACACACGGGTTTGATTCAAAATGAATGAAATGTTGCTGAGTCATGAAGCTATCAAATTTTAGATACCATTGCCTCAGGGCTTGCTTGAGCCCATACAAACTCTGCTTCAATCTACAATATAAATGTTCTTGACCCTGCTTTGCAAAACTTTCAGGCTGATCCATGTATAATTCCTCTTCAATATCCCCATGAAGAAAAGTTGCTTTGACATCTAATTGCTCAAGTTCAAGATCCCAAATAGTTGCCAAGCCTAACACTGCTCGAATGGTGTTCATTCTCACAACTGGTAAAAATATCTCATTGAAATCAATTCCTTTTTCCTGAGAAAAACCCTTCACAACCAATTTGGCCTTGTAACGTTTATGACCTCCATCTTCCTCTTTCACACGATATACCCATTTATTCTTCAGTTTTTTCTGATGTGGCAGAAGAGGAACCAAATCCCATGTGTCATTTGCACACAAAGACTCCATTTCTTCATTCATCGCCTCCATCCATTTTACTGAATTTGCATCTTTGCAAGTTTTTTTAAATCTTGCCGGCTCTGCCTAACCACAAAGCAATAATTCATAATCATCAGATAACAATAACTCATAATCATCAAATTTCGTTGGTGGCTTTCTCTTCCAGATTGATCTCCTTAATTTTGGACCCATCCCTGGTTGCAAATTACCCTATTTTTCCATATTTTCCTCATTACTCTGCAACTGTATATTTCCTCCAATACTTTGACTTTCTATATTTCCCTGTGGCAGTGAACTCAAATTCCGTTCATTGAAATTATGTAAAGAAGTCTCTACAGGCTGCGTGGGAATTTGTGGAAGGGGCTGTGAATCATAGAACAAAGGCTGCATTGGAAATGAATGGGGCAACGAACTTACTATGACATAATCTAAAGGATGCATTTCAATTTGCAAAGGAAGTGATTTAATGCTTGAGGGTTGCGCTGGTAGATTGGGAGGCAACGAATCATGAGCAGGCTGCATTATTAAAGGCTGTGCAGGACCTAGTGTTGGCTGCATTTGGTTTTATGAAGGCAACGATTGAGCTATTGATGGGTGTGATAAGCCTATCATAGGATGTGTTTCAAGAAATTACTGAAGGTTGGGAGAATGTAACAAATTTTTTCTTGACACGACCATTATCAAATAAATCAACATCAAAGTATTCATCCGAAGATGTGTCCTGAGGCTGCAAACCTGAGATTTTTTTCTCATTAAACACGACATCTTGATTGCGAACAATATTTTTGGCGATGGGATCCCATAGTTTGAAACCAGATTGATCTTCTCCATAGCCTAGAAAAATACACCTCTTTGATTTGAAATCAAGCTTCGTTCGTTGCTCCTTGGGAATATGCACAAACGCTTCACAACCAAACACCTGCAAATGGTGATATGAAATTCTTTTTCCAAGCCATCTATCCTTTGGAATATCAAAATCCAAACGAGATGATGGAGTACAATTAATTAAATATACTACAGTGTTACATGCTTCTGCCTATGACTCTTTTCCCAAACCGACATTGGAGAGCATACATCGAGCTCTCTCTAGAATTGTCTGATTTAACCTCTCAGCTGCACCATTTTCCTAAGCTGTGAATGAGACCACATTTATTCTACGAATGTCATTGTCTGCACAAAAAATATCAAATTCTGAAGAGAAAAACTCTCCCCCATTATCAGTTTTAAGATAGTTAATTTTATGCCCTATTTGGTTTTCAACAGGAGCCTTAAAAATTTTAAATTTTGAAAAAAATTCTGATTTTTTATTTAACATGTAAATCCAAACTTTTCAAGTGTAATCATTAAGGAAAGTAACAAAGTAATTTTCCCCTCCAAAAGAGGTTACCTCAGTGGGACCAAAAACATCTAAATGCACAAGTTCCAAAGGAGTGGTTTTCTGATCATGGTCTGTCCTCAAGAAGCTGGCCCAACTCTATTTTCCATAAAGGCAATGCTCGCATAACTCCAAATCCACCGATTTTAAGCCGGGAAGTTGATCTCGTTGAAGCATTACTTCAAGCCCTTTCTTGCTCATGTGCCCAATCCTCTTATGCCAAATTTCAGAATAGTTGTCCATAACTATCATGGAAACTCCCACTTCACCATGGCATTTTAAAATGTAAAGATTACCCAACTTCTTGCCTTTTGCAAGCACTAAAAATCCCTTGGTTACTTTCCAATTATCTAAAGAAAATTTAACATTACACCTAGAAGCAATAAGCTGACTTATAGGAATTAAATTTCTTTTCAACAAAGGAACATATCTCACATCCTTTAAAATCCATTGATTTCCATTTTTCAAATTCAAAATTATATCACCCTTACCAACGATTTTGCATTCCTTATTGTCACCAAGAAAAACCTTACCGAATGCACCTTCTTTAAAATTTGTAAAAGCTTGTCGGCATGAAGTAGCATGGAAAGAAGCCCCAGAATCAAGTACCCAAGAGTCCGCAGTCATGTCTCTAGCAACCAAGACCAAAACACCATCATCTTTTTCAGCTACAATTTTTGCTTCATTGTTACTGACTTTGTCATGCACCCTTTTATAATTCCAACAATTTTTCTTTGTGTGGCCCAGTTTGCCACAAAACCAACAGGCACCAGTCCTTCCTCTGGACTGCGATGTATGTGCATATTTTAAATTTTGTCTATTATTATTTTTTCCTCTTTCTCTACTCCTACCTCTATTACCAGTACTTACAGTGGTTAATACCTCACCAGATGAGGGTTCCTAATTTTTTATCTACATATCTTCACTCAGAAGAGTGGTTGCAACATCATCGAATTTCAATTTGCTTTTGCCAGCCACCGAAGTGCTCACTTCCATCACCACACCTTCCCAGCTATTTGGTAAAGAACACAGTAATAAAATAGCTTTGATCTCATCATCTAAATTAATTCCTGTTACCTAATTATTACCCTCAGGCTGAATCAGGCAAGGCATCTATGTTGCAGATGCTCATAAGGGCCAAATGGGATATCTCCATTGAGGGTTATTTCATGCGTCTGATGACATTTCACAGGGAATTCAGTTAAGAGGCCTGCTCTGTTGGAAATATGCCTCTGTAGTTACAGGCTCAGCCTCCATTAGAGCCAGGTCAGCATGACATATTCACTGTCTGGCTGATTGGTTGCTTTGTCACTTCCCATTTTGAACAGGTCACTGTGACCTAGTTTCTGTCCTACCGAATGAAGCTGCAGAGCCTATCGCTATGATAGGAAGGGTTCGGTATGACCTCTTGTCACGTCAGGATCTTTGGCCAATAGGCCATTCAATCGTCAGTCGGGGAAACTCATGGCGACAACGGGCTTCAGGATAACTTATGATGCTCGGTGAAGGGTCCCAACGAACAGTCGAAGTCTCCCTGACTTAAAAATCCTTTGGCATAACGAAGCATTCAGAGAGAGTCTCGGCAACCAATGAAGTCTGCCTGACAAGAAAAAGGCCTCGCTGAGAAAAGGACTTCGGCAAGAGGTCTTGCCGAAGTAAGGTTGTCTCCCCGACAAGAAAAGGAACTCGCCGAAAGGAAAAGCGTTCGGCATAAGGTCCTGGCGACCAACTGAAGTCTCACCGAAGGGGTGTGGCTTCGATATAAGGAATGAAGATCGGCGAGATGTCTCGCCGACACCAAAGGGTCTTGCCGATAACAAGATGAGCTCGTCAAGAGTTGGAAACTTCGCCTAAAGGTCTCACTGACTAGCAGAAGGTCTCCTTGACATAAATGACATTGACGGAGCTCCCAGCCATTGCGGTAATGTCTTGTCGACATGGTGTAGTCTTAGCGAAAGGAGGAACATCGGCAAGACAATGAGCCTCGCTATGAAGTATTCTCGACTTGATACGGTCTCGCCGAAAGAAATTCGGAGCCTGATGGAGTGAAATGCATTCGGGATGATATCAATAAGCTCTTACCGAAACGATGAGGGGGTTCTCGGGGTAACGTTTTTCCTTTGGTAAATCGTCTCACCGACGATCGGCTGTCTTGGCGACCATAGAGGCAACATCGGTATGAATTTTGAAGCTTGATAAAGACTCTCATCAATGTTTCCACGTCGTGCCAATAGCTGCAGAGGGACATAATTGCATCGGTGAGACACTTCCAGTGTCTCGCCGAGATGCGATTTTGAATGAACAAACTTTTGACCAGAGGGGAGTCTGCATGTAGTGTGCCCAACCAATGAAGGAGAGCTACGAGTGAATCGTTGGCAGCTTGACCAATGCCAAGAGAATCAATAGAATGTGAATCAATGTGTATCTGTTCTGGACTCAAGAGAATTCAAGGCGCTCAATAGGGGGATTCAATAGGTGGACACAAGGACTAGAAGTAAATACATCCGGTAGCTTCAAAAGATCTAAGGGGTTTCTCCAGGAAGTAGTTTTTCACCGACACACACAACAGGGACACGCAGGGGTGCAACATTTAATTCAATCAAAAGATCTTAGGATAGATTTTTCTGAGACTGATATTTTGTAAGCCCTAAGGGGCCAACACGGTCTGATATATAAGAATTTTTTTGCCTTTTGTAAATAGTTCAGATTGTGCATTCAAAAGAGTTAGTGATTTTTATCAATCCTTTCTCGACTAAATGTATGTTTTGTAACTCGACTAGAATCTGGAATATAACAAAGAGTTTACCTGGGAAGCTATTGTTAATGTTTGTATTACTCTCATTTCTGTATTTTAGACTATGCAAGTTCTTAGCCGTGTTTTTTCTAAAATCTGTATTCATACCTAAGGTTGTGAAATTCATCTTTCCTTCCTAAGATATGCATGTCGAGTGAGCCTGTTAAGAATAGTGCATGAGTTTAAAGGGGTTATGTTAAGTAAGTGAAAACGCTGTCTTTTGCTTTCTAGTGTATGTTCTTCCTATGTCTGTTTCATGATTTCTTATTAACTCGGTGTATCACCATAGGAATAGTTTAGTTTAGTTTCATTATTTGTATGCATTCCTTCTCCTTTTACCTTCACAAAATTGCTAGTTCAGGTGATACCCAAAGGAAGCCAGCCTTCTCCGGAGGTTCATTTCAACTTCAGGTGACCCACAACCTTGAAATGATCCCATGTTTCACCAGGAAGCTTACTTCTCATAACTTCACATAGGGTGCATTTCTAGGTGACAACAATTCCCACATAAATCAATTGGGTGACTAATATATTAAATTCATTTAAATGATTTGACATAATCCATCCTTCACACATTTTCAAATTATAGATCTTTTTCATAATGAATACCTTATTCAAAGCTGATGCCATCTCATTCATTGAAGAGAGTTTGTCCCACAACTCTTGTGTTGTCTTCTCGACTGAGACATTAATTAAAACATTACTGGACAGTGAAAGAAAAATTGTAGCTCTTGCCTTTTTTTCTAGTTTCTCCCAATCTTCATCTGATAAAGAACCTTGCCCTTTGGCTTTTCCAGCCAATGCATTTGAGATATCTTGCTTGATGAGTAACAACTCCATCTACACCTTCCACAGACTGAAATTCTAACCTGCAAAATTTTCAATCTTCCATTTGTCTGCATCTTCCATGACTCCAAAAATTCTTCACCGATTTCCAACACCAAATTTCTCCATCGAGCTCTGATACCAATTGTTGATTATAATTGCAAAAGCAAATGAAAAGAAATTGCAAAAATTAGACTAAAAAATAACACATAAACAAGAACACAATATTTATAGTGGTTCGCCCAAAGATGGCTATGTCCACTTTCAGGGATTATCTCTTTATTAATTCTCCAGTGATTACATATTCAGCCAATAGCTTATTTATAAAACAGTCTCAACACCAATAATTGGGAAAATCCATTCGAAACAGACAAATTCTAAATTGGCGAACATATGCCAAAATAATTTATTACAAAAAAGGCAACCGTTTCGAATTGTGAGAGAAACTTGCTAATTTAGACTTCACTGAACCCAACATTAATGATCGATCATTATGCATAGAAGATTTGCAGCCATTAGGATATTACATTGCTGATGGAGTAGTGTACTGAAGTCCCACTCCTCTATGCCATAATAAGACTGTAGCGTACACTCCCTGGCTGACATGATCGTGATGATATTATTGATCCACTTGGATACGACATCTGGGTAGGTAGGTCACTGGGTTGAGGTGGAAACAAGGGTCAAGTTTCATGAAACCTCAGAGTGAAAATTATTGCCATTAAAATGGGTAGTGGTTATCTTATGATTCACTCAAAATTAAATCCATTATGGGCATAATCTTGAACTGGCAGAGAACAACAACACCAAGGGCTATGCTACATAGATTTCACAACACACATTTCATTGATGTTTTTTGTATAATATATATATTTCCAGGCCTCGTTCTCCATCACCATCTTTAAGTCCTCCTACTCGAAGCCAATAGATTTCCAGGGAGATCATTAACAATGCAAAGAACAACCATTCAAATTTTTCTCCTCCAAAAGCACAAAGAAGGAAGATTGAAATTGAAAGGGAACCTAGAAAATTTGGATCTCTAAAGTCTCCAAAACAAGGTATCAAACTATTTAGATCAGAAATAGAAAACCAATCACCTCAAAACAGAATCAGAACTAGAGGAACCTTTGTTCTACAAATGGAGGAAGTGAGTGAATGCAACATAGATGGAGTTGGAGATCAATTCCTAGATACACCGAGGGTGGATGAAATTTTTGTTCGATCAAAAAGTAATATAAGCTCAATTTCGCAGGTCTATGAGGTTAAAAGTAGTGAAAGGTCATTTACAAGCAAAGTCAGTGATATGAAGGAAGAATGTGCCTACAAATTTGATGATGAAAACTATTATGTAGTTCAATCAACTGGTTCCACAAATGCAAATACCAAGTCGAAGAAAACATTGCATTTCAAAACAGATTGCAAGGTGAATTTGCAACCTTGTTTTTCTTCAATAAATTCTTTTAATCCATGCATGAGCATTTTCTAGGTTTCCCATTTCTAATCTTTAGATGTATTATTTAGGCATCAAGTGCAATGACCATACATGAAATCTACAAAAATTCTCCAAAATGGAAGAACTTCATTTGAATCAATGTGAAGAACTGTCAACATCCAGTATAGTCCTAGAGGCTTCTAAGAAGCCTAGTGTTTGTACTTGATGCTTCTTTATTGTCTGGTTCTACGTCATTCACAAGATCTGATGTTAGATTGTAGGATTTTTTTTGGAGATGTATTTTTTGATGCAAGAAGCTAACAAAAGTAGATAAGATTTCAAACTATACAAAATAAAAATGGAGTCTCTTTATCTTTCAGAGTTTATTATTATTATTTTATTTTTTTTAATTAAATTCTTATTAATAGTATTTTCCCTTCTATTTTATTATGTACCTGTACAATATTATAGTTTTTATATAATTTCATATATATATATAATGATGATATCTGTATAATATATTCATTATGAACATAATATATTTTAAATAGAATTTATTTAGAATATATTCATATATACATATATTGTAAAAAAATTTTATAGGTGGGAAATTTATTAGAAAAATCTATCGTTTGCATCTTTATTTTCCCTTCTTTTAAATGGATTGAGATTTACATATTATATACATTTATTTGCTTATATTCTTAATCATGTTTCAAGGTTAAGTGTGTGGATTCAAAAGGATTCACTCTTCCTTGCTAAGTTAACTGAACATTCTATTGATTAGGTAAATACAAGAGAATATAAAAAAAAAATTAGTTAAACACTTGACTACAATCTTTCTCTAAAGATGAACACAACATTTGAAATGAGTATCATACCAATTATAAAATATCTCTATTACATCCTCTTTTTTTGACATAACTCATTATCAAGAGCAAAAAAACAACACCTTTCCTTAAGGTATCATTATGAAGAATTACCAAAGCATCACAATTTGTCCATTTTTCATATACATACAAATGCAACATTCATATTTACAAATAAATTATTTCAAGGGAACTCATAATGTTCTTTGTTCCAGCACACCCTTAAGATGAAGGCAATAAGAATCGAACATGAACACTTTTCTCCATAAATTTGTAAAGAATACAGACCAATTAATAAGGTTTTCTCTCCACCCTACCATAATGGCATCATGGAGCCTCATGAGCTCTAGCCATACCCCCGAACAAGGAATTATTTTAGCTCCAAGAAGATGAATGAAGTCTTTTCAAAAATTTTTTTTACAAGGAATAAAAGAAATAACATAACATCAAATTTCATGCATCTAGGTTCTCTACTCTCTATCTTCAACCATGATCCATACAACATGTCACCTTCTCACAACAAATATACAAGGGAAAAAGAAGTAGGGAAAACTTATCTCTTTTCTTTAGGTGAGGGGATAAAACTCCTTTATCCTTCTTTCCTCTCCAAGCCAAACCATCTTGATCAATATCTTCCCAAAAAGGTGCTCTTCTCCTCTTCTCATATTTTCTACCATCTCCACTAAAGTTCTCCAAGAGGAGAAGTGGGTAACACCCCACTCCTTCTCCCTTTCCAAACTATATAGGAGTTTCAACTTGCAACCTTTGAATGGGGAGGTGTGAAGTGTACCTCCCTCTATCAATGAGGGTCTTTCCTCATTAAAGAGGGGAACATGCACTTGGAAAACCCCTCAATCTTTTCACCCCCATCCTCTCCTCAAAATTCGTCACTCCTCATTATGAGGACTTTTCAAGAGTCAAATCATGGCTTTGGGGCCTTATTGCATTCCCAATTGACCCCTACCACTATGGTATAGACCCTAGGGGGTTTATTTTTTAACCAAGGAAATTTACCAACAACCCTCTTTAAAGACCCTCTTAAGGATCCATCCGAGTTTCAAACTTGGATAAGGGTTCCTAAACCCTAACCCCACATACACCCACATGACACACAATTAAATTCCCTCACATGTCTTAAATAAATTAGCCATTTTAAAACAACCCTCACAACCTTAGTCTTCCAATACATTAGCTCTACTTGTTTCTTGGCCCCTAATGGGGTCAAATTTATGTTCTCAAGAAGCAATATTGTGATTAGCTCTCAATGTTCATCCCTCCTCATGCTAACACCGTTACTTTCCTGCACATTACCAACACGTTCATAAGTAACAATTGTATATCACATTAATCTTTTAGTTGAATATTATAAAATTTAACTATATAATAATCCATTTAAAATTTCAATTTTGTATTCCATAGTATACAAGTGCATTCCACCCTCATGGTAGTGACAATAAAACATAATGTCAAAATGAAATGCAAGAGTATTGCCAAAAGATCACCTTATTTATCATCCACAACATATATAGTCATCAACTCGATAAAAACATATAACAAATTAGGGTTGTATTAAGTACTTGTGAGGCGGGGTCTTACAGAAAGAGGGTAGCAAGAATTAAATAGTGTAAAGCAAGAACTAGATCAAGTGAAAATGATAGGAGAAAAGAGTTTAGTAGCATTGGGAGGCAGTGACACAATGCAACTAAAAAAGTTCCAATCAATAATCATAAACATGGAATTAAGAGAAAACAAACTAAAATAACAAATAGAAGAAGCCAATTCTTGAGCACTAGTTGTAAATGGGCCTTTAAACAAAAAAAAAAACCATCAAGAAACAAATCAAGAGGAAAATAAGACAAGAAAAAGACAAGAAAGACAAGGTTGTAAATATCATCATCAAAGGCTTGAAGGAATTTGATGAGAAAGAGAGAATTGATATTTTAGCAAGAGAATTTCTTAAGGAAAACTTGGAATGGATAGGTTGCATTCAACAAGCAAATAGGATAGGAAGGAAAACAAAAGAAGGAAGGAAGAGAAATGTAAGAGTTTCCTTAAGAAACATGGAAGATGAGTTTGCAATTCTAAAGAATAGGGGGATTTTTATAGGCACACATTTATTTAGATGAAGATTTGAAATTTACACAAGAAAATCAAAGAAAGGAGTGGGAGAAAGTGAAATCAACAAGGAAAGTAGGAAAGTTGGCATGGTTGAAAAATGGAAAAGCTCAGATCAGTGAGAGGTTGGCACACAAGAAAGAGGGATTCAGGGCCCCACAAGAGTATATACAAATGGAAAGTTGGAATTACAGAGGTTATCCATGGAGGAGAGGACTGGGATTGAGGCCCATAGAAGAGGGTAAATATATTATATAAATTCTTACGAAAACATATGAACATGAAGGATGCAAAGTCCTTGAATTTGAAAAATACAATAAAATCTCAATTTGGAATGAAGGGACTATGATAGGTAAAGGGCATGGGGGGATCACAATCCTAATAAAGTAATTGTGGTGTGGAAAGGAAAAGTAGAAAAGAGGACCCTAATAAGAAATTTATATGGCTGAAAATAATACTAATGAGGTAACAATCAGGTTGGTTGCTTGTTACTTTGCTCCAAAAAGCTCGAAGTTCTATAAGAAGAGAAATTTGGATAGTGAAGACCCATATGCTACTTTAAAAAAATATATTTCTACTTTTAGCACATTGAGAGAGAGTGCTAATGGGTGATTTTAATTCTAGGACAACAAACAATCAGCCTATTCAGTTAGGCAAGGAAGAAGGTGAGGGTAGAAATCCTCTATGCTTAGAGGAAAATGGGGACCAACTGTGGGAAAGAAATTCGTAGGATGGGAATGGGAATGTGTCACACTTTAGAGTGGAATTATTAGGTTTATATAGCTTATATGACATGGTTATTTATAATGGCATGAGAACATGGCCAAGATCTGGTGCTGTCACTTGTAAAACACATAAAAAGAAAAGTGTGGTGGGTTATGTAATTTTCTCTCATAATTCTATTTCTAGGTTGTTGGAGTTCAATATTGGGGGTTGTCCTTTTGAGTTGAAATTTGATCATATGCCTCTCTTTGTTAAAATTGGCATCAACACAAGCAACTTTCATGAAGAGAAAATCCAACACACACACAAGAAAGGTCATGCGCAAGGTAAAATTCTTGTGAATCAAGAAAATCAAGAGCTCTTTTTTGCTGCTCTTGATCAACACCTTTAGTTGGAAAAAACCTACATTGAGGACAAAGAAAGAAATGAAGAAAGTAGATTTATATGTAGCAATATGTTGATCCCTATAATACACAAGGCTTTAAAGGTTTGTAAGAGGTCTCATCTTATGAAGAAGGTTTCAAATGCTTTCTCGGTTAATCCTTGGTATGATGAATAATGCAAGGATGCTAAAAGAATATTTAAAGAGAATAAGCCAAACAAAGAAAATAGGAAAAAATATAAACAATTATTAAAATCTAAAAAAGAAGGTTATGTTGTTTCAAGAAGAAAATAATTAATTTCTTTGGGGAAACACAACCCCAAAGGATTTTGGAGGGAGCTTCAAGAAAAAAGAAAACAATATCACAGATACCCATTGGTTAGATTATGCAAAGCTCTTATATGAGTGGGTAGGTGAGAAATGTTATTCTTTGATAATTGACACATCGATGGAGCTCTTTTCAGTGGAAGATATCAAACAAGGCATAAATAATTTGGTAAGCGGTAAAGCTCAAGGCATTGATGGGCTACAAGATTTTTTTTTTAAATGGGGAGTTGATTTACTTTCTCTACACATCAAAGGTATCTTTACATCGTCAGTCAAGGTAGTTTTCTAAATGAGTGGACCACTAGTGTCATTATCCCACTTTACAAAAGTGGTGATATCAATAACCCTTCCAATTATCATATGATTATGGTCAATCCCCTTCTTGGAAATCTTTTTGGGAGCATGATACAGTGAAAAATTAGTAGGTGGGTAGAAAAAGAGGGAAAAGAGCAAAAGGGTAGGTTGGATTTAGACCAAAGCATTCTACCATTGATCACTAAATCACTCTTAGACACTTCATTGAGAAGTTTTGGGACACCCAGGGTGGAGAAGCCTTTTGTTGCTTTATATATTTCAAAAAAGCCTTTGACATTGTCCATAGGGATAAAATTTGGAGCAGAATGGAGGAGCTTGGGATTCCTAAGGTGTATAGACCAATTGTTCATAAGTTGTATGAGCAGGTTAGATCTAAAATCAAAACTAAAGAGGTTATGTATGAGTGCTTTGGTAGTGACATTGGGGTCAAGCAGGGTTGTCCTCTATCCCCCACTTTGTAGATTTCAAAATATCCTTTGACACTATCCTTGGGGATAAACTTTGGAATAGAATGGAGGAGCTTGGGATTCCTACGGTGTATAGAGTGGTTGTTCATAAGCTATATGAGAATGTTAGAGCTAAAATTAGAACTAAAGAGGATATGTCTAAGTGCTTTGATAGTGACATTGGGGTCAAGCAGGGTTGTCCTCTATCCCCCACTTTTTTTGGTTTATATATTGATAAACTTGAAGAATGGTTAAACAAATCTATTGGAGAAGGGATCTAGCTAGTGGGGTATGTGTTGAAGCTAGTTTTGTATGCAGATGATTGTATTCTTATTGCAAGAATTGTCCATGGTTTGAGAGAGCATTTGAAGGATCTTGAAAGTTTTTTCCAAGAGGTTGAGATGCAAGTGAACACAAGTAAGACCAAAGTCATGATTTTTTCTTTGAAAAGGAAAAAGTAGTAGTTTAACTTTATCTTCAATAGAATTTCATTGGAGATAGTGGATGAATACAAGTACTTAGGAATTTATTTTCATAATAGGCTCAGTTGGGTGACCTACAAAACAAAAAGTATTCAGGGATGGTGGAGAGCCTACTCCAAAATAGGTGTAGGAAACCAGAGTTATGAGATTGGAAAACTAAGAAAATCCTTTTTGGGTTGTTGGTTGTGTCGATTGTCCTCTATGGTTGCGAGGTTTGGGGGAATATCATGTCAACCCACAAGTGGCACAAAGTGGAAAGAATCCAAAAACATTCAATTACTAGTAGTCTCAAGGTCAAATCAATAATCCCCTATGAGATCCTTTGAGTGAAGTGGGTATGTTTCCAATGGAAGCATCAATAATGATTCATTTGCTCAGCTATTTAAATAAGGTTGATAACATGGATAAGCATAGATGGACCAAGTTGGTTGTTGAGGAAGAGTTAAAACATAGGAAAAAGACTTCGATGGAGCAGAACAAGTGGTTGAGAAAATGGGACATTAAATTGTATGAATGTCCTAACACTATTGAAGAGAAAAAATTGTGTTAGAAAAGTTCAAGATTGCCATGTGGACAAATTAGATTAGTTCCAAAAAAGTGCACTATGTTAAAGATTTAAATCCCAAATGGGAAAACGATGAAAAATCCTACTTGAAGGATGCAATTTGTAAGGAAGCTAAGGTAGTGGAACAACTTCCTACACTAATCTTGAGAGGAGAATAATGCAAAAATTTTACAAATCTTTAACAGTTACAAAAAAATAAACACAAATATCGTGCATACCACAACAAAATGATTTAAGTGGGGAAAACCATTTTGGGAGAAATACCCCACACTCCAAAATCCACCCAATATATTATTCAAAAATCACAAAGATTACAATATACTTGTAGAGCAAGCTTCTCACAGGAGTATCACCACTCAGAGATCCAAAGGCAACACAACCGCTATTAGACTCTCTGAATAAATCACAATACACAATCGTAATACAATTCCCTCATAAAATAGGGTTTCCTTCTAGGGAAAGTCAAGCTAATAAAATATCCGTCATCGAATATGAGACATAATGATGAATGGTCCAAATTTACAATAATAAAATATAAATAAAAAATTTCCTTTTGAGGGCACTACCCCTAAGCCCCACCAAGGCACGTTGTCCCTAGACCCCAACTGGGGGGATGATCCCCCTGGACCCCTCGTAGGGGGGATCCCCCCCACACCGCCCCCCAGTCATCATCGATTGAACAATACCTTATGTAATTGCAAGGTTGAGACACATTTTCTCAACACAATTAAGGGAAAAGCTAAAATATTAGTTGCAAAATTGAGGACCTACTCTCATCATCATAGATGTGAGATGGGCAGATGGAAGGTCCCTAAGGAAGAATGGGAAGAAATAACTTGCATTTTCTACAACAAAGGGGTAGCTAAAACTGAGCGACACTTCATCCTTGATTGTGTAGCGTATGAGGTTATTATTTGTATTCAATTCAAAGACAATTTGAAAGTGGGTAGTCTGAATGAGCTATTTGAGGAGGCAAGAATTCAAAAGATGGCAATTTTTGGATCAAGATTCATAATAGAAGACCTGACATTGAAAATAACTTGAAAATGTGTTAGTGTTGGTCTCTTAGGTCCCTTAAACCTCTTGGTCTCATGGATGCCATTAAAATTTCTTCATTCATTCATTCATCTCCCTATTGGGAGATAAGTCAACATCTACCAAATCTCTACTAGGATCCTAAAAAAAAATCTATCTGCCTTGATCTTGGGCATCCACACCAAAGTTCACAAATCGATTTCCTCCATGTTCCCAATCATCCTCATCAAAGCTCTACATAATTTGTAGTTTCAGGGATCATCTCTCTTGCACTACCATAGTTGACAATCTTTGCAAGCATCTACACACATCTTGGTCAACTTATTTCCAACAATTATCCATCTTAGTTTAGCATTCTCCCAACCATTCCCTATCATATTTTACTATTCTCCCAATTGTTCCATATCCTATTTCATTATCTTCCTAACTGTTCCTTATCTCATTTCACCACTTCCCATCCCATTTACTATCTTGTTTCACAATTTCTCATCCCATTTAATTATTTCCTTACCTATTTTCCATCTTGTTCCTCTTTTATTTACCCATTTCCTACCTTCTCTAATTGTTTCCTCCTCTTGTTTACATGTTTCCCACCCCTTTACCTATTTATCATCTTATTTCCCTATACCACTCACTTGTTTTCCTACTCATTTATCATTTTAAAATATGTTTTCCTACCCACCTTAATTTTTCCCCCCATTATTTTACATGTCCTCCCATACCCATACCTTATTTTTCTACCAATCCCTAACCCTAGACAATCCAACCTACCCACCACCTTTTTTCTGTAACCCTAACTGCCCACCTTGCCCATTTCTTTTTTGCCATAATCCTAGTGTCCCCAACCCTTCCAATTGTGCTTGCATTGTCATCTAGCACACTTTCGCCATTCCCCTCTCTACATGCACCAACATTATGGTTGCGACACACATTCCTCTAGTTGCATATAACTTATTTTTCTTGTGTTAAAATCATGAACACTTGCATCATTCTATATTCCTACACCACAACCCTACTCACTTGCACATGCACCACACTTGAATGCATAAGTGTGTGCTTGCACCAAACCATCTTTTTCATGTGCACCCACCCACCTCTTTAGCCCCTCATTAATGCCCAAAAATGCTACCATAATGTCAAAATGACAAAATCACTTAATTACTTGAGGTTGACCCACCACCTTCCATTAGTTTTCTTGAACTCACTTGCCTCAATGCTAATCAATAGGCACATGCTCCATTTCCTCAACTTCTCTATTCACACTCTACAACCCTAATTACTCTTTTCACCAAAGTAAAAATTACTTTCTACCCACCCGGGTTCAACCCCTACTTATAGGTTTTCCCTCCAAAAAAAAAATCCCCATTCAAAGGTTATCCTCCCAACCTAATTTTTCACCCCCTAAAACCTATTTTTCTTATGGAGAGCCCATTTGGGCCTTGTGGTTTTTCTTTCCCTCTTTAGGGGAAATCCCTACATCATGCCTATTCACCAAACCTCTTGCTAATAGTTAGGGCATTCCTTTCAAAAAATTGCTATATTTTACTTTTCTTTGAAACAACATTATATAATGTTGTCTCAAATAAGGGGACAAATATAGACACCTAAAATGCATTCCCTCATTTTTGTTGTCATTGCACCAAGTTTATCCCACAACTCTATTTCCAATGTTAATTAAATGAACAACATTTAATTAATTAAGTCATTCAATCATTCTTCTAATTTTTATTTTGGTTGGTGAAAATACAACATTATTCAAAGAGCATTAAATACAAATACACCAAATAGATTTCTAGATAGCTATGGTCATCATAACAATCAAAAAAAGGGGAAACCATTGGGAGTTCCTACAATACCACCCACAAAAATACTTTGAAAAGCCAAAATACCAACCAAGACTCAACGTGCCCAAAATTGACAAACTTAACTCAATCTGCTTGATCAGGTCATGAATAAGATAAATAATTTGTTGAGATTTCTCTTGGCCCAAATATCCCCAATTTGTAACTTTCCAACTACATATCCCTTCAAATTTCAATTTAGCTAAATAATTAGCTACCTTATTCCATTCCTTGAGAGTATGAACAAAAAATATTGAGTCAAAGTTTGTGGTCAAATTAAGAATTTTTTTAGCCACCAAATCCAACCTTTAGGAGGACTCCTGAAAATTTATTTTATTCAAAAGGGAGACCAGAATCATGGAATATGTATCATATATAACCTTTCTCCATCCCATCTGATAGGATCTCTCCAAATTCGTAAGAATGGACCAAGCCTCCATTTGATTATAATAATGCTACCCCATATAAGTAGAGAAGAAAAAATGAACCAAGCCTTCACTATCACAACCAACTCTACCAATCCCCACTTTACATGGATTTCCCTGATAGGAGACATATGTATCAATTATAAAGAAACTTCAAGGGGGAGGGGGGCATTTTCCTAACTTAAATAATTCTTCTACTATTTTTTTTTATTAAGGGGGGTAAACGCTTTTGACCTGGAGGTATGAACCAGTGAGGTCACAAATGGGGGACCTCATCCCCAATATAAATTATCAACAATTACACCTCAATGGGGTTTGAACCTTCATGACAAGAATAACAACACAACAACTTAACCATCACACCATGCCACTATTGGAAATCATTCTTCTACTATTAATTAAATATGTTCTGACTATTTAATTAACCGATCAAAATTTTCCTCCAATATCAATTAAATAAATTTCCCTTATTTATTCAATTAATTAAACCCATTCAACCTTTTATTCTCATGTTCCCACCTTAATTTAATAAATCACATCTATTTAAATAATTCAATCATTTCCCCAACATTCTCTAATAAATTAAATAAATAGGTCAATATTTATTCAATTCCTCTAAAATCCTCCTCATCATTAATTGAACAAACAAATCAAGTTTAGTCAACTAATTAATCATTTACACATTCCTCCACCAAAACTTGATTTAAATAACTCAAAAATTGACATATGACTCTAAGTTCACAAGGATCCAAAATAAACCTTTTCAATCTCCACCATTCATCAAGATGTGATCAAATCTCCACCTTTCATTCCTTCTCCATCCTTTCCTTAATCATGTGAACCAATCAAGTGATTCTAATTGTCATCTTCTCATTCTCTCTTACATGAAAATAAACCCTAGCCCTCCATCTCATGAGATCTCATCTCAATCATCAATTCAACCATTACAAAATCTATAAATTAAACCACTCTCAAACCATTTTTAAGTAAGAAATTTGGATGAAACAAAGTTATGTTGTAGAATTGGGCACCCACACTCTACTTCAACAATCAACTATTACGTGGAGAAATCATCTATGATCAAAGGTTTGTAATGGTGAGATATTTCACATCTTTTATCATTTTTACATTCCTTTTACTTTAATTCAAAGTGTATGCTTAACATAGGATAACATAAATTTTTGTGTTGTTTCCTATTGTTTTTAATTGTCACATCCCATGGTCATAGACAAAGAATAAGAGAAGAGATAGGGAGATAAGAAACCATTTTTACATTTCTTTAACTTTAATTCAAAGCATATGCCTAATATAGGATAACATATGTTTTTTTTTGTTTCCTATTAGTTTTAATTGTCACATCCCATGGTCAAAGACAACAAATAAGAGAAGAGATAGGGAGATAAGGCGTACCATTTTTACATTCCTTTAACTTTAATTCAAAGCGTATGTCTAATATAGGATAACATACATTTTGTGTTGTTTCCTATTGATTTTAATTATCGCATTCCATGGTCAAAGACAACGAATAAGAAAAGAGATAGGGAGATAAGGGGTAACCATGGAATTTTGTATCAACCATTAAATGTGAGGAATGAAACGATCCAAAAAAAGAGGATGGATACTCTGCATTTAGTGATGCATGGCACCCTTTTCATTTTCCTTCAATATTCACATGAAGGAATGGTGTCCCTTCTCTTAGAAAAGGAAAAATATGAGAATTAGGCATGGAAATGGTAGGTAATGTGGAAAATCTGCGTACAGGGTAGAGTATAGACCATGGCATCAACAAAAACATGATTTTGACTAGATTTGGGGAGAAAGAATAGGGAAAACATGAAAAGGAGGGTAGGGAAATGCGATCTCTTGGAAGACCATAAGGGGAGAAAAATAAAAAGGGAAGGTGTGGTCAAAAGCAACTAGGGTCTATGTAGAGGCATTTTGGGGAGAAATAACATAAAATAGGAATAGTGGGAGGTTGAACAAGAGGAAAAGAGAAGAGGAGGGAGGAGGAATGTCCAAGTTGGGTGAAATACCTCAAAGAACTGTGGTCTTGTGCATTGCAAGGGTTGTAGAAAATGTATGAAATGGATTTGTTGAAAAGGTGGTAGAAAATTTCAAGTAGATGTAGTTGGTAGGTGAGCACAAAGACATGTATGGAGAAAGGCAAGTTGGCCTGATGAAGAAAGTGTGGAAACTGCCCATGTTGTGCGACACCCAAATGAGCCTCATTATCTTTTCTTAAATTGGAAATCTCTCTCATTTCTCTAACCCTAGGTACACCATTTGTTTCTAACTCTCTTTCTCAAATATTAGACCAAGTAGTTTTTCACAGGTAAAGTAGCCTTCATTCATGTCAAAAGTATTGATACATTAGATATAAGGTTGGGAAATTATTAGGAACATCACTATTTTCTAGCATATTAGGCATCAATAATTTTATCAATAGATATCTTATGATTAATATAACTTATAAAAGGGTTGCACAAGTTGGTTTTTAGACAATTTAAATGCAGCTCAACATTACTAGTATTAGGGCAGGTTTTCATGAGGTTGCTTAGCTTATTTTGGCTAGCATTCACTGCTCAACTTATTTAGGAACAATTTGTGGAGTTGGTGGCCCCATGAACATTTAATCTTTTTTCTTTTTGTAGATTATCTTAAGTTTATATTATAGTATTAATAATAATTTGTGCAGTTAAAAATGAGAAACAAATATTAAAAAGGAGGGAAAAAAATTGTGGAGCCAAGTGGCATTTTTAGCAATATGCAGTTGCTCTAGCCCCCTTTTTTTCGTGGCTTAGGGTAAGGTGCCATGGAGGGGGGCTTCCTTAAAAATCTTAGTGGATGTCGCTTAGCTTTTTTAGGAATATTTTAAAGTTCTTGGTCCCATGGATTTAATGTTGCAATTCTGCTTAAAATTTTAAGCTCCAAAATTTAAGGAATGAACTTCAGTGCTTTGATATAAAAAAAAAAAATGAAAATTCTCACATTTCTATTTTCTAATAAGAATTTAAAATTTTAGATCATAGACAAGTGGCAGAAAAAATTCTTAAGTTGTAGGGGCAATTTCTAGCCCCACCTCAATTTTACTAGCTAAAATCTGCAGTCCTAAAAGGTAGGGGTTGCTATTTTTCAAGAAAAGATTCCAATTAATCCCTTAGCACAACTTTTTTTCCCATGGGACCTCTAGCTCCATGAAAATAGATGCCCAAGCCTCCCCATGGGACCATACTGTTATTGTCAATTCCTAAACAATAGTTACTCCATTAAAATAGGGGAACATTCTAAATTATCCTTTTTCTATAATAATATTTTGCATTGGAATACTCCAACTGCTTAAATTTAAGCAGAAAACACCTTTAAACAACCGCATGGGGACATGGAGTTATGCACTATTGGTTTTTCCCAATTTCTTGAATACAAATTGATTTTTGGTAGTTTCATGGTTGTATGCTTCTAGGAGAGAAACTAATAGAGTTTGTGGGAGTAGCCACTCAACATGAAAATCAACAACAAAATTATAAAAATATGGACAATGTTGAAGGAACGTTCATGCATTCTTCTGTTCAGACCATTCCCAATGATAGTTAATGATGTCCATGGATTCAAATTACCATAATTCTACTATGGTTAATTACTCATACCTTTTTACAAATATTGTAAACCATTTAATGTATTATGTCCCCTTTTACTTGACAAAAACAAATTTCAATTATGACAAAAATTCTGATTTGTGAACATTTTGTGGATGAAATTCCATGTTGCAATATTTCTATCAATCTCTTGAATCATGATCAAGTCTTGGTATGACTTGGATAATTCTAAGTCACATATTTGATTGAGCTCACAAGGTTGTTTAAACTAGGAGCTTAAAGTATTTTATTTTAGTAGGTAATACATTGTTGCTAATAGAAGAACGTGAAAGGAATGGAGTTAAAAATCTTAATGTGAAGGCTTGTTTGAAAATTTGTATAAAGGTATGGATCACTATTAATAGAAATAGGGGGATATGTATGATTTGGTAACATGCAAATTTCTCAAACTTTAGAAGTTGAAACCCTATCAACTCAGTAAAAAGGGAAGTGTGGTTATGATGGTTATCAAATGAATCTTATTAAGAGACCTACAAAATTGAAGTTTTTATCTATCTAAGCCATGCCATCTTTAATATGATTATAAGATAATCCTTTAGGATTAAATTATTTCATTTTCAAAGACTTGAAATTTTGACTATATAAAAGAGGAGGGTGATGTATATTCTTGCCTTACTATTTTACATGGAATGAGGTGGGTTAAAAATATAATTGTATATACCTCTTTATATATTATGAATTAGGAACATGATTACCAAGTCTGGGTTTTGGATTATGGTTGCATAATAATGTAAGTGACAATGTCTTGTTTTAGTAGTATTAGAACCACATTGTGCTAAACATATTTTAATGTTGCAAGTTGATACTCTTGGTAACCCACTTTGGATTTGAGGTTAAAATCTTAATATGACTACATGATGATTGTCAACCCCTTAAATATGAGAACCTTGATATGGGAATTATCATGTGAATGAAGGAAGGATATTATAGTTGTAATGATTTTCTATATGACTACATACTAAATGGAAGGAAACTATTGTTTAATTTGACTATGCTCTTGAGATTGAGTTAAAAGATAAGCCTTATGTGATCATGCTATGCAACATATCTTGAGACCTTACCATTCACCATCCAGGTCATATTTAATATAAATGGAAAGTATGAAATTTTTTATCCAATCTATGAACTAGAATAATAAGAATATGGATTTGCATCATAGGCTAAAGGAAACTAGAAGATCAAGTATATTATTAACAATATTGTTATTTGGTTTATATTTCATATACGGGTCCAATGGATATAGTGTTTCCAACTTTTTTAAGTAGGATTTGGGCATTGATTATACTTAAAAAATGTTTATAAATGCTATTATGTGTCCTTCAAAGATGCCTATAAGATATTTTTGGATGATCATGTTGAATCAGGAATAATAATGGTGGTGAGGTTTGATTTGAGATCTCAACATACATGGAAGGAAGTGTTGTGGCATAGGTTTGCTAAATTAGAAAATTGTGCATATGTCCTAATCTTAAATTGAGTCGGGATTTCCTTGCAACCTTGTACCTAGGAATGTTTGGATCTCCATGCCTGGAGAGATGTATGTTGTAAATAAGTTTTTCCAAAAAATGCTAGTAAAGATAGTGTCACATTCACTCACTATGATTTTGGGAATTCCATGAAGTTTTGGTACATTTTCTATGAATATTTTGGCCATAGTACTTACTTGAAACGAATGTGAGAGTTCACAAAAATGTGCATACTTGGTGAGTATATCCGTAACAACTAAAATTACATCAAGATTATTAGATTTTGGCAAACTTGTAATGAATTCCATTGATATTTCCTCCCAACATTGTGTTGGAATGCCTAAAGGTTGTAAGAGGCCAGGGGTCTTTATTGTTTAACCTTTATTTCTTTGGCATATTAAACATCCAATCACAAATTTCTTGACAATCCTTTCAAACCTTCCCAAAAGAAATCTTTCTTTATATGATGATAGGTGTTTAGAAACCCTAAAAGTCCTCCTATTGGTGAGTCATGCATTTGAGATAATATGTCTTCTTTTAATTTGGAATTTTTTATATAAAAATAATCATCTTTGTACCATAATGAATCTTCTTTCCAAACATACTTATTGAAAGAAGATGGGTCATGTTGAAGATTCAGAACGAGACCATGTATTTGAGGATCATTTTGCCACTCTTTTCGTGCAACTTCTAACCTTTTTGGTTGTATTAAGGAAATGATACAAATATTTACTTCCTCTACTTGTTGAGAAAGGTCATCAACTACAATATCTTCTTTACCCTTTTTATAGATGATTTCAAAGTCATATTCTAGCATATGGGTAACCCATTTTTATTGTTTTGATGTTGTTTTTCTAAAAAATATTTTAGGGGAATGAAAAGAAAATTTGAAGGCTCTGCAACAAGGTGATTAGGGTTGGATTTCTCATCAGAAGGCATGCTTCTATGGGGGTGGTCGAATGCCTCCCCCACCCAGGTTTGATATTCCCATAAGCTCTCTCTTCCCTTGGGTCTTTTCTTTCTTTCTCGCTTTTGTATGCCCTTTCTGTTTGGTTGTGTGTGCTTTGTTTTGCTTTATCTCGATGGTGTGGTGTGAGGCTTAACCCCCTCCCTCCATTAATGGAAGGGGGTATAGATCCTAATGCCTCTATTTCTAATGAGGATTCTGGTAAAGACTTTAACCCCTCATCATGCTTCGAGCAAAATTCCTTCAAGGAGGCCCTTGCAGAGAATAGTGGTGAGATCCCTTGCGAGGAAAAATTCATTGTCGACTCCGCTCTCATAGATGTTGGGCCTACAAATGGTAAGTCTCCCCCTCTCAACTCTAAAGACATGCATTTCTCCTAATAAAGATCTAGAATATGTCATTTTTAATTAAAGGTCTAGGCTTAAGAACACAATAATTTTTTTTGTGGCTTTAGACACTGGGAAAATCCCAGCCAAGAGATTCCTTGACTCCTAGTTTGCAAGGGTTTGGAGTACTAAATTCAAAATTCAGGTTAAATTTTGTCGAATGGTGTAGTGTGGCCTCTTCATTATTTTTCTAACGACTTGGGCCATGCAAGAAAAAGTGCTATAAAAGCTCTACTAGAATGTGGGAGGCTACACATTCTGTGCCTTATCTTGGTCACCAGTGGCCATCACAGAAGAAATCATCGCCTTGTTGTGCCCAAGATGGGTTATGATTAAATTTCGCCCTCCAAAATTCTGGCGATTGATACCCCAAATCTTGGCTTCGATTGGAACAGTTATTAGAATTGACGAAACTAAATCAACCCTTCCTAATCTTGATGCCCACGCTCTAGTTTCCTTGAGCCCTGGCGTTGATTTTCTGGAGAACATTATCATCAAGGAAGATTCGAGCCAAATTATTTTCCCTCCAGAAATTCTCAGAGGTATAAATACATGTTACTTATGCCATAGAGAAGGGCATATTAGAAAATCTTTCCCTATCATAAAAAATAAATCTAAATTCAATAGACCTAACGAGACTCTGACCAATGAAAAAGTGCTCATGTGGGAAGATGGCAACCCGAGCGGTAGTTAGGGAAGAGATCCTAGCCCTAGCCCAAGGGCTCCCCACCTCGACTAGAGAGATGTTCCTCTCTCAGCTAACATGATTGTTGATTCAATGTTTAATTGGTCTCAAGTGACCCCTATTCCTTCCTAGTCGGTGATTAATTTACAAAACCCCTTTGAAATTCTTGCTCATGACGAGGTTGGGGAGACTAGGGTGGAAGTTGGCTCCTTCATGCTTGTCGTTGGGGGTTGCATTAGCTCAGACTCTCCTGCGCTTGGACAACCCCTAGCAAAAATCCCCTTGGCTCTTGAAAAGTTGAATGCCTAGCAGTTGGAAATTAAGAAAATAAGACAATGTATTCAAGATAACTTGGCTAATAGATATGAAAGAAAAAATTCTCCTTTGGTCTCTAAATATCGATTTAGTAGGCAGACTAGATCTTCCTCTCTCAAAAATCCTGCTAGTGGGGGGGCTGAAGGTAAGGGTGACGATGTGATTGGGAGCAAAGAAGATGCTCTGCTACAATCTGGTGAAAACAACATGAGAGGTGTTGAGCCGGTGAACACTATTGCCCCAACCTCAAAAGACTCCCTTATTGATAATATATAGGAAAACTAGATTGGGGGGGTATCCTCTAATGCCCCCAATCAGATTGTTGGCCTAATCTCCACTCCCATCGCCGAGGCTACCACTACTCTCATTTCCCCTGCATCGATTTTTGATCCTGCTACTATTAACCAAGAAGCTAATGACAGTAAAAATATTTCCACTGATTTGATCAAAAAAGACCCTGGAGCTAATAGAGATTTAATCACTAAATCTTCTAAAATAAATCATAAAAATAAAAAATTTGAAAACCCTGCTATAACCATGGTTTGTGAAGAGGCGGAGGATAGCACCTTGGGAAATGAGGCTATAACCCCAAAGCCAAGAAACGACCCTGGAAGACCAAGAAAATACAGTGTCACCCCTCTTGGGGGAAAAAGGTTAATTATTTCCAAAAACAAAAGAAGGAAAACAAACTGTTATTCAATCCCTAGTTGTAAAAAAGTTGGAGGTGGAGGAAAAAATCCCCAAATGCTTTGAACAATTCAAAAACAGGCAAGATGACACCCCCATGATGACTACAAATGAAGATTAAATGTATCTCCTGGAACGTCAGGGGTTTAGAATCCCCCGACAAAAAATACATTCTAAGGAGATTCTTAAACCTGCAAAAAGAGAAGGACATTGTGTTGCTCCAAGAAACTAAGGCCACCAGTTTCACCTTTGAAACAAATCTTAATTTTGTTTGGAATGGTTCTAACTTATTCACCACCTCGCATGAGAAAGGTAGGGGGGAGCAACCATCTTGATCTCGAAGGCTTGAGCTCAATGGATAATTGGACATGGGTCCTCCCCATGCAACAGACTGGTTTGGGCCACCTTTGATAAGGAAGGTGAGGCTTTTGGCATTTGCTCAATCTATGCCTCTAATGATTATAGAGAAAGGATTGAGCTATGGTAGTGGATGGCCAATCTGCAAGAGGTCCCCTGGATTGTGGGGGGAGACTTCAACACGATTGAACAGTTGGAGGACAAGTGGGGAGGGGTTGATTTGTCCTAGAAAGGAAATGAAAAATACTTTTGGCTAAGGGTAAAGAATAATCTTAGGCTATTAGACCCCTTGGAAGGACACAAAAAAGATTCTAAAGGAATCTAGTTCACTTGGTGCAACACTAAAAAAGGAGGCAACTGAATCTATTGCAGACTTGACAAGATTTATGCCAACAAAGACTTCTTTTCCTTCAGTCCAAATAGTGATGGTGTCGTAGTTCAATTTTTCCCTTATACCCTCTCTGACCACCATCCTATAAAAGCCACCTTGAATTCCTCCAATTTTGGGCCGAAAAGGACAAAGAAAAAAGATAACTTCATTCTCAACTCTTGGATCCTAATTGACATTGATTTTCAAGAAGCCATAGCCTCTCTCAAAGAGATAAACAAGTGGACATTAAAGAACTATTCCCACATTGAGAGATGGAACAAAAATGTGAAGGGCTGAAGATGCCTCTTCCAAAAAATTGACAAAAAATGGCCCTGGACAAAAAAAGAGAGGAAAATGAGCTACAAGACAATGTTTTTGAGACTGAATCACGGCTCCAAGAGAATCTAGGGGATGTCCTGCTCTATCACAGAATGATCCAGGCTAAGAACAAACTAAGGAACCTCCAGGCTCACAGAATATAGGGGCAGAGAATCAAGACCAAGCTCAATTGGCTCAATTGTGGAGACAAAGGCTCCAAATTCTTCTTCAACTATCTAAGGGAGAAGAACTTAAAGGAGTAGGTTGGGAAAATTTGGGATGGTTCAAAAATGCTCTCCTCATAGGAGGAGATCCTAGGGAAGTTCCAAACCTTCTTTAGAGAGCTCTTCACTTCGGAAGATGGAGGGGAGAGTAACTCAAAGGCTAGAACCCTCACAAAGAACCTCATTCCAAAAAGAATTACAGGAGAGGATTTTTCCATGCTTGATGCATAGATCTCAAAAGAGGAGATTAGAAGGGAAATTCAGTCCATGAACAACGATAAATCTCTAGGCTGCGATGGATTACCTGTAGATTTTTATAAAAAAAATTGAGGATTGGATCTGCGAAGATCTTCTATAGGTGTACAAAGAAGCCCTAGACAAGGGGTCCCTTGGAAAGGAGATAAACAAAGGTGTAATCAAGCTGATCCCAAAAGGTGGAGACAAGTCTCTTGTCAAGAATTGGAGACCAATTACGTTATTAAGCGTCTCCTATAAGATCCTGTCCAAGGTGGTAGCCTTAAGACTAGTCAATATTCTTCCTAAATTTATATCCAACACCCAAACTGGATTCATAAAAGGGCGGTATATTCTGGAATATTTGATCACTAGCTGGGGAGCTCTAGAATGGGCCAAACAATCTGGACAAGATGTAGCTATGCTTCTTCTCAATTTTGAAAAATCATATGATTGGGTGGAATGGAAGTTCTTAAGGACTGCCCTCCAAGCTTTTGGCTTCCTAGAAAATTTCTAAAATATGGTGAATGCACTTTTAAAAGATGCTACTGCTTAGGTTGAGGTCAATGACAACCTCTCAAAGGAGATAACCTTGGAAAGGTTGATTAGACAAGGTTGTCCCCTAGCCCTAGCCCGCTTCATAATTTCCTCCGATGCCCTCTTCTATCTGTTAAAAGATAACTTTATCTCCCCCAACATCAAAGGTATCAAACTCCCTAACCAAAGTGAATTGACAAACGTACAGTTTGCAAATGACACCTCTTTCTTTGTTGTGATGGTGTAAAATAACCTAGTTTCATTAATGGAAAAGTTGAGCTTATACTGTCAAGCCTCAGGGGAAAGGTTGTCCAAACCCAAGTCCACCTTTCTTGGGTGGAAAGAGAACCCCCCAGATTGGCTGAATAGGTTTGGGTTCCAATGGGGGGGCCCAAATAAGTTGGTCAGATATCTGGGGATTCCTTTTGCAATTAACCCAAACCTTAAATAAATGTGGAATTGGGTCAGAGACAAGATTGATAAAAAACTTGGCAGTTGGAGAAGACAATACCTTTCACTGGCAGGGAGAATACAAGTGTGCCAAAAGGTCCTCTCCTCTTACAGTGTCTACTTCACCTTAGTTTGGTTCTTCTGTAGCTACCAAATCAATGAAATTCAAAAAAGAATAAGAGAATTCCTCTGGTATGATGGGAAGGGAAAAAGGAAGAGACACGTAGTAAAGTGGGAGTGGTGCTGCCTTGGGAAGCTAGACAGGGGGGCATTGGTTTGAAGGATTTAAAAATTCAAGGCATTTCTCTAGCATCTAAGTGGATTCTAAAATCCTTGTGTGGCAATGAGCCATGGAAGGTGCTGGTCAGAAATAATATACAGGAGGTTGAGCCAAAGCAAGCTAAAGCCTGGAAGTTGTTACACCTAAGTGATATCCTCCTCAGCCAATGACCCATGGTTCCTACAGGATCCCCAATATTCGGGAGTATTTGGAAGGCTTGGGAACTAACCAAGCATAAGGTCCAATGAAGAAATTGTAAAATAACTCTAAAAAATAATCAGCACTACCAGCCATTTAGCTCTATTTGGTGGAACCTTCAGTATAACAATAAATCCCTTGCCATGCTTCAAGGTTTCTTGGCTAAAGCCTAGAATAATAAAGGTATTAAGACTTTTGAGCACATTCTCTCTAATGGGTGTCTGAAAACTTGGAATACCTTGTGTGTTGAGTTCAACCTCCCTGATACCAATTTTAGGACCTTCTCTATGCTTCGGGAAGCTTGCAATGGTGCTATACTACCGACAAATGTAGAGTGCAGCCTCGACCTTGTCAATGACCTTGTTTGGTGTGATGGATCTAATGTTGTTAATGTTAAAGCTAAGTCAATTTATAATGAGCTGATTGATAACAACTTTGTCCTTGACCATGTGAATACTTGTTGGGGTCTAACTCTGGATAACAAAGAATGACAAAGAAACTTGTCATTGTTTTGGCATAAATCCATGGAGCCTAAAAAGGCCTGCTTTAGGTGGCTTGTACTTTTGTAAAAAATTCCAATTAATATGAATTGCATTGATGTTGAGGTTTGTAGTATCTACAGGGTTCCAGAATCAATTAAGCATTTTCTTTTTTATTGTTTCTAAGCACAAGAAATTTGGAGATTATTTCGTCACAATTTAAAGGTGTGGAATAACAATGGTAAAATTCTTTTGGAAAAGTGCATTTTCTTAATTTAAATATCAGTAAAGACTATAAACTATTTTGGTTTTGGCTAATCAATGAAATAATGTGGCATATCTGGAAAGCGAGAAATGAAGATAAGTTCAGCGGTTCGAAGAGGGAGCTTACTGAGTTTCACAAGAAACTCACTTTCCTTAATGTTCCCTTGCAAGTCTCAGGATGAATAGGGAGCTCGCTAGTAAAGTTCATTCGAGAAGGTGCAATAACCGTCAATAGGGAAGAGGTGAGGGATGGCCAGCCGCTCCACCTCAATGGAGATCAAATTGAAACCTTTTGAAGGACACTAGAAGAGCTACAAAGGGAGGTCAATCAAGCTAAAAAGGAATTGGAAAACCCAATAGAAGAACTAGTTGAAGAGCACAACTACAACACTGAGGACCATGTGGACCCACGGGAGGAATTTGATAATGAAATGATGTCCACCATGCTTGTCCAAGATGAGGTGGAAACACAAAAAGAGGTAGCAAGAACCAGCTGAAACTTTTAGGGACACTGAGCGAGTTAAAAGATCCTCCATGCATAGAAAATGTTTAAATTGTATTCAGAGAAAGTTTTGTTGTGGTTACAACTTCCTATCATAGTTGTAGAAAGATTATATAAAGTGTAAGCTGCAAAACTTTGTGTTGCAAAATATACTACTGTGTTCTCTTAGGAGAAAAGTTGTGCCAATAGTTTGATGTAAATGTTCAATCTATAATTAATACAAAAAAAAATATTTTAGACTCTCATGATCCATCTTGACTTTGAAATGCCTTTCCATTAAATATTAATTCTATTTTTTAATTGCACGAATAATGGTTAACATTTCCTTTTCATATGTGGGCCTTAGCAAGTTTTTTTCTTTGAGTTTTCGACTCTCAAATGCTAATGGATGCCCTTCTTACATTAGTACTGCCCCAATTCCATGTCTAGAAGTATCACATTCTACCATAAATATATTAGAGAAGTTTGGGATAGCTAATACTAGGGTTGAAGTGAGAGCTTCTTTTAGTTGTTGGAAGGTTTGAGTGGCTAGCTCTGACCATGAAAATGAATCCTTATTTAATAACATTGTTAAGGGTGTTGTGATATGAACATAATTACAAATAATTTTTCTATAGTATCTTGTTAAACCTATAAATATTCTCAAGCCTTTGATATTTTTAGGTTTTGGCCATATTTTTATTGCAACAATCTTCTTGGAGTCTACCTTAACACCTTCATGTAACACCACATGCCCCAAGTATTCTATTTATTTTACCCCAAAGACACATTTGGATTGATTAGCATAGATTTTATTATCTTCCAATACTTGTAATATCTTCTCTACATGTTGTAAATTTTCTTCCAATGATTTACTATAGATAAGGATATCATCAAAGAAATCCACCAAAAAATTGTGAAGAAATGGGCAAAGTAATTGAGTTCATGAGGCTTTGAAAAGTTGATGGGGTATTAGTTAAACCAAATGGCATTACTAAGAATTTATAATGTTATTCATGTGTTCTAAAGGAATTTTTGTGTATATCCTCTTCCTTTATACAAATTTGATGAAAACCATAACGTAAATCTAACTTAGTAAATAAAATTGCACCATTTAGTTCATCTAATAATTCATCAAAAGTAGGAATAAGAAACTTATCCTTAAGAGTGATCTTATTGTGTTCCCTATAATCAAGACATGTTCTCCATGATTCATCCTTCCTTTTAACCAAAACCATTGGAGATGAATAGGGACTTTTACTAGGATGAATAATTCCTAAATCCAATATTTCCTTGACTATTTTTTTAATTTGTCTTTTGTTCATAAGGATAATGATAAGGTGTAATGTTAGGAGGAATGTTTTTAGGTATTAATTCAATGGCATGATCATGGTCTCTAATTGAAAGTAGACCCTTAGGTTCTATAAAAAATTGTTGGTATTTTTGAATGATCTCTTGAAGTTCTTGTGGATGTTGGGTTTTCACATCTTGTGCTTATTTAAAATTTTGTTGTGCCACTAGATCATATGAACCTTTCTTAATTAATTTTTCCATCTTATGGGAGCTAATAATTTGAGTTGGTGGTGATGTTACTCCTATAAGTTTGTATTTTTTTTCCATTAGAGCTGAAAGTCATAACTAATTCTTACAAATTGAAGGACACTATTCCCAACTGTTTAAGCCGTTGTACTCCTAAAAATGCATCCGCTCCTCCCAATGAAATAGCAAACATATCTGAATCTAGATGGTAATTTCCCATTTAATTTTTTTATATGATGGCACTTACCACCACAAGAGAGTTGTTTCCATTAGCTATCATGACTTGAAAGTTAGAGACTGGATATACAAAACAATTAAGCTCATGAGCTAATCTTCTATCAATAAATTTATGTGTACTTGTATCGATCAACACTATTACCTTTCTCTTTTTTATATAACCAAAAAATTTAAGTGTTTGTGGTGTTCTTGTTCCATTTAATGCATGTAATGATATAGTAGCACTGTCTTCTACCACTAAATATTCACTCTTTAATTCCATATTTGGTTCTATAGTTACTTCTTCCTCTTCTTCAACCTCATTCTCAATAATCATTAGTCTCTTCTCATTATTACCACATTTATGGCCCCTAGACCATTTGCTATCACAATTCCAACATATACTTTTATCTATTTTCTCTACCTTTTTTTGAGGAGAGATCTTATTTATTTATTTTGGGCTAAAAAAGTTAGCCCCATTTGTTAGTAGGATTAGTGACATTTTTATCTTTCCATCCTACTATTTGGCCTTGTGTTGATCTTTTTGTAGTGAGGTTTCTTCACTCAATATGTAATGCTTGTTGCATTATCTTTCTAACTATACAAGGTTCCAACAAATGAACATCATGTTTAATTTTTTCATTAATTCCATTGATGTCAAGTTGTAGCCTTTGATAAGTGTCACATCTTGAGTTCAAATTTGCCAATCTCATGTGTTCAACATTGTATTCTACTACATACCCTATTTTTTAAAAATTTGTAAGTTGGGTAAAATAGCTCCCCTTCCATGGTCTCTCATAGTGGGCTACTAAGTCATCGGTAAATTCTCTCCAACTAAGTAATTTCGCTTGTTTTTCACCATCATCCATTGGTACCATTGATAAGGTTCAAATTTAATTTTAGTGAGGCTATGTCAACCATTGCATCATCCAATATATTATGGAGTTTAAAATATTGTTCCATGAGACTTATCTATGAAGTTACATTTCTACCATCAAACTTATGTATATCTATTTTGGGTAGGTTTAATTTTGAACCTTGAAAAGATTGACTTATTCCTTGATCTAGTCTATTAGGGTTATACCCACCTTGGTGGATTTTTGAACCCTTGTATTACTTTTCAAACCTAAGTAATCCCTCATTTAAAGATGTTGTAAATAGGTCAAATAAGTTATTCTTAATGAAATATACCTTTTTCATAATCCCGTGGAATTATTCCCTCAATTTTTGGTGGTTGACAATAAAGATGGTCATCAGTTTCCTCCTTCATAAAAGAGCTCTTTGGTCCTAAAGATGACATGAATTCAAGATTTTTTTTGAACTATAGATTCCTATTTATTAATTAAGGGAGGATAGTATCTAGTGCGAGTTTTAACCATAAAAATTTAGAACATATGCTAAGACAAGTTTTGAAATTTATGGTTTGACTAAAGCTTGACCACTAAATTACGGATATTATCTTGTGTCTAACACTAAATTACAAAGAATTAACCCTACCTAATTTTTTATAAGGTTTCCAAAAAAATAATTTATTTTTTTAAATTCCAAAAATTGCAGTCTATAGAGCAAAATAATGAAACAATACTAAACTTTGACCACTAAATTAACAATATATATTTTATTTTTAATAGTAAATTACAAAGAACATAACCTACCTAAGTTTTGATAAGCTTTCAAAAAATGTAATTAAAAAAAAAATCAGTCTATAGAGAAAATTAATAAAAAACACTAAAATCTCAATAAATGTTAGAAAACTTACCTTAAAAGTCTAATTTTATTTTTGAGAGCTTATCTATTACATACCTCAAAACCCCAAAAAAAATAGACCTAAATTCACACTAGTTTGAAAGTTATGGTGGAAACAAAAATTTGGCATAAATTGTAGCTTTGATAGCCCAAGTTTGATTTTCTTGAAAATATTTGTAAAAAACCAGAATTGTAGCATACCACTTTGAGTGGGTTACCTCCAATAATAAAAAATAAAATGATATGAATTGAATACTTGATGATATGATGATTTGTGATGAGCGTCTCTCATTTATTTATAGGCTTAACAATGTAGGGACATACCCCTTATCCTAATAAGGAGTGTTTAAAGTATTAACTAGAACTAATGTTAATGTTAAGCATGCCACAAGTGCTTCACTCATTATACTTAGGAATATATATTATATTCTTAAGAAATATGATATTAGGGTAATAACATTAGATACAATATTAGGGACCTAACAATAGAACCTTGTTAGGTTTGCAAGGAAGAATTAAGATTAGTTTGCTAAGGTTTAATTAACTTCCCTTGGGTGTAAAATCATATTACCCTTATTTATTTTTATTTGTAGGAATTCCAAGTGCATGTTCCTTGAGAGAAACCTAGTGAGGAGAACTACATGCGACTTTGATCATCAAGGAAGTAGATATCTAAGTTTTCCTTGGGTGAAGAATGCCCCTATGACCTTAAGCATGTAAGGGTTTTTAAGGGGGGGACAACTCCAAGCTTTGGGGTTGTTCCTAACTTGTTTGACATTCCCTCTTTAGTAGGCTTCAATTTGAGGCTAAACGAGTATTAGATGATTATGAACGAGTTAAGGAAACCCAACAACTTGTATTTAATACATAATGTGCTTCTAAATAGAAATTTGAATGAAGTGAAAGGATTTGACAACTTTACAGTCAATATTTATTTATGTATACATTTTGAGTAGAGGCTATCTTGCATTGGGTCAATGTGATTCTTATGTATTAGTGAAATTCCATACCTATAGAACTTTATGCATAGGCTCTTGAATCAGTTGATTGTGATATACTTATCTAGGCCCACTTGACAAGTACTATGAACCTCTAGGATTACTTGATTAGTGATAAGCAATCATTGGACCATGCCAATGATCGATGCCTAGGTTATTTTTGGGATTAATAGAAATGCACTTGGTTCACGAAGGTGAAGGTTACCAAGGGTTACCTTAGTTATGATATGGGAACATTGTGTAGGTAGTTACTCTAATGTGTGGGTAATAGTAACCAAAGCTAACCATTCTATTGGGAGAGTTAGCTAGCAATCACCTATAGCACAAGGTGATTGATGCAAAGTGCTATCTAGGTTGTGAAGAAGATAGATGACAATATCACTAAGGTCACCAGTATGTCAAAAGCTACTTCTTCTTGGGTGGAAAAACTTGTTGCTAATGGACTATAGGTGATTAAATTTGGATTGCATCAAGCCTGGTAGGTTCACTACTATTGGAAATCTCACTTGTGCTTATATGAATCTTGGGATAGAGGGTGGAAAAACTTGTTTCTAATGGCCTATAGGAAATTAAAGTTTGAGTCCATCAAGCCTGGTAGGTTCACTACTTGTGGAAATCTCACTTGTTCTTATATAACCCTTAGGATGGAAGGTGGACCCCCAATGCAGTATATAATACACTAAATCCTCTTCTTAGTCGTATGATTGTGTCACAAGTAGTATGAGATGCTTACCATCATCACGATTGGTACAGAAGATCGAGGAAAAGTAAGGGACCCATGGTGTAGTGTGTAATGCACCAACATTTATTTTCTATCTAAGCTACACTATGGGTAGGTTTCAATCACTCTTTGTGGGTGTGTTAGTCACTTATTGTTTACTTGTGTAAATGGCCTCAAATTTTGTACACATCATTATCAATGCCCTTTCTAGTGATGACATCAAGTAGTATATGTTGTTTTATTGTCATCACAGATGGCAGTAGATTGGGAAAAGGATGGGACCCATGGTGTATGGGATGCACTAACATTATTTTTCTAAGTGATATATGCTTACAAGCTTATGTGATTGTGAACCAAGTAGTGGGATGATGCACACAACAAGTTGCATCCATTTCTACTTTACTAATTGTTCTTTATGTTAACATGTGATGTATTGTGTGAATCATTCACATTGGATATATATGATGTATGCTTGAGATAGTTATTGTTGTACTCGTGATGCACATATAAGTTAGTCACCGTTGTACTCATGATGTGCATATAAGAAAACCACTATTGTACTTGTAATGTATATATGAGCTAGTCATTGTTGTACTTGTGATGTGTGTATGAGTCAATCACTGGTGTAATTGTGATGTGTATGAGCTAGTCACCTTGCATATATGTGATGTATTCTCAAGGCAATCATTGTGTGTGATCTTGGGATTATGAAATGATTTGACCCATATGTGAAGTTGTTTAGACACTATTGTTGGTATGAAACCAACACTTGATGAATAATTGTAATCATTTTATTATAATTGGACTAAGTTAAAATATTATACTTAATTAATAGTCATGATTTAAAAGCAAGATCAAAAATCTCATACAAGAGAGGATGAGATCCCTCTAACATTGGTGTGTGAACTACAAAGCCTATGATTTCCCAAATTGGATATGTAGGCATGGTCATCATGAATGAACCCTCGAGGTTTAGGTTAGGGTCTAGGGATGATCCTAACCTTAGGAGCTTACCGCCTTTGAGTGTAAGCTTAAGTGGTGGAGTAGAGTTGTTGCCTCCACAGTGATTGGATAAACTATGAAGTTAGCACTTCTAAGTTAGATAGAATATGTCATGATGATTATTTTAGTTGCTATAAAATAAAATAAAAGATAGTAGTCACTAAGGGGTGGATTTCACATTAACCCTATATTTTGGTGTTCACATTAGGAATGGGAATTTCATTGTAGGTGGTTTAGAAAAGGAGTCTTTCATTTTGAGATTGTTAGAAAATGAATTGGCCCCTGGTAAATATTCCCCTAAGAAATGACTCTCCTACCCAATAAGCACTAGTACCAATCCGCTAACAGCTCCAAAAAAGACACAATTGCATTTGTGGCTTTCCTCTGAATTGTGAGGTACAACTCCCTCATATGATTTGAATGAAAAATAAATCTTCTTTTCACCAGAAAGCAATAAAGGTAACAAATTTTAGCCCATAAACATGCGACTAACATGAAGTGAATTCTAAATGATCATTAATCAACTAGCTCATTGACTGTACTGACTAATGATGAATACAAAAGTAAGCAGAAAGGAAAGATTTCATAATTGCAATAAATGAAATAAATGTAGTTGAATAGATTTCACACATAAAATATATTCTATTTATGCACATGACTCATAGGTCAGTACAATCAACATTACATTCGACTCACAACTCATAGATTGAGAGTTATTGCAATCATAAAGCAAATGAACTCAAATCAAATCCTAAATGTTCCTCCCTCGACTACAACACAGTGTATTCTCCAAGAATCAGACCCTTGGTGAATGGCCCTTTACCCAGATATAGGGTTCGTATTTCTCTCTTGACAATTACTGATCAGTTGCAATAATGCTTTCTTCTAGCCTAACTGTCCATCTTGGAAACTGATGACTAGGAAATAATAAATAGTTGGAATGATTACACTGCTAATGATAAGACTTCAAGTGATTTTCAGGAATTTCTTAATTAAACTCCCACCCCATAGCCATCAATTCTTGAGTGGTTTGCATGTTTCATAAATCAAGCATTAAATAACTATAGTAGAGGTGCAATGGAATACACATGCAAGCTATCTAGCAAGAAGATCAATTGGGAATATAGTTTAAATTCCTGGCATATTAACAATTAATCCCAACTGCATTGCCATCCTATCACCTTGATCATTCTTAGCTCATATGTCTCACCAACCTTCTATAAACTCAATAAGAACTACCTCACTTTTCCAACCTGAAGCGTCAAACATGGAAAGTGCTCAGAGTGATGGAGTGTTCATGAATGACTTCATTGTCATTAAAGAAATCAAATGCAATCGCCTCTTCAGGCATTTATCCAACTAGTTGAAGGAGGCATTCGTTGGCCAAAGTGAAGTTGAAGAGGAGCTATTGCGAGGCATACTTGGAGAGGCATTTCTTAACCAGGCGCATGTGCACAATGCAATGCTCCAAGAGTGTTTTGTGTACATTGTAATTTGCACCTCTAGGAATCGTGTTTGTGGAATGAAGGCAGTGAAGCGACTGGTTCGACCAGAGTTTCTCCACCATGTGAATGTAGCCATTGCTGACCTCAACAATTATCCATGGAGAAAACTAGGGTGATGCCATTTGTATTGCAACTATAGCCTAGAACAAATTCAACAAAGTAGCAATGACCCTCCTACACGCAGGGTTGATGAGGAACATCATAGGGTTTTTTGCCCAATTTATGTAGTCTCATGAGAACCTGCTATCACTTGCCTAGATAGAGCGCCTCTAAGTGGTGGTAGAAGCGATCCGTGTGTTGATGTTCACCCTCTATGCATGAGGATATCATCATTTTAATACTATCTAGCCTCCTTTTTGTAATCGACAAAAAAAATTGTATTTCCACCAGTACATAATAAAATATATCATTTTATATCTCTAGTGTCTCCTCTCTCTTTTATGAACAATTCTATTTTTTATTCTATTTTATTTGATGTATCTGAATGAAATCTCTTTATTCAGTTTTGCACAAGTAGCTTATTGTTTATCTGGGATGCACTGAAACATAGTAGTATGCACTGTGACTACTTTAATTCCTTTAAAAATGTATTTTGTTGGTAATGTGGAGAGTTCACAAAACTGAAAAAATCACCGTTGTAGTTATAGAAACCACTCCAATCCCCGCTTGGCTTGAAAGACTTTGAAAAATAGCACCGGTGGTATTTTCAACAAGTTTATGAACCCTAAGTATGAACCATTGGCCTTTGAAAGAATGACTTAGAATATGTGGGAAGTTATAACGATACCCTAAAACACCGCCCAATTTATGAAGATGGAGAAGTAAAGGGGAAACACAATAAAATGAGAAGTTAGACAAACTAATGAAAACACTACCCAAGTTAGGAACACTTGATAGAACACCACTTGGCTTAATATTTAACCGATATTTTGACATGGGGGTGTTGATTTTACAAGAGGGACCCAAAATTTAAGTAATAGAGGCTTTGACTGGGGACAAGGACCAAAAAGGACACTGTCGATAACCTAGAAGCATTATGACCAGTCATATTCATTGGGAAACAAAGTCGAGCAAGGAGGAAGGACAACAACCCAAAATCAAACAAACACACGAAAAACAACTATATATAAGGTGAGTTGGTGCCTACCCAAGAGGAAAAGAAAGAAACACTCACATGAAACTGTTGACAGGTTGTAAGAATAATGACCTTGACATGAAAAATCCTATTAGTGCCTATAGCTTCTGAAGCAAGGTGAGAATTTGAATAATCCAAACATGGGCACTGTAACTAAACAAAAAACCAATTGCGCTGCTTCTGAATAACCATCTCTTGTCATAAATCTCCTCTTGATGTGAAAGAACATGTGCATAAGTGCTTGGATAATTTTTTATTATTTCTTGAGACTGTTATTGAAAACATTTCCCACCCTTGAGAAAAAAATGAATTTTCCACACCCCTTGTAGCAGTATGATTTACTACTTCATGAGAACCTTTTTGATCATTGTGGCTACATTGTGACCTTAGAACCTCTCGATCCCTTACCACAACAGTATCCTTTTCCTGACCATTAACAGAGGAATAAACGACCTCTACAGCTAACAGTTCTGGCAGACCAAACCCTAATTCTTCGAACACAAGATTATCATGAATTTCAAATTCTTCAAATATGAAGAGGGAATTTGAACTGATTGACCACTTTACTCCACCTTCACCTAGAGGATCTTCAATACTCTTCTTAGTGGCACATGCAATTTTATCAGCAACATCCTCAAACATGAAGGTCTCATATTCAGGAGTGGAAAGATCACCTAACCCTTAATCTTCACTAGCGGAACTAAAATGGAGCGAATCACTTGTAGGAACAGATGAAGGGGTAAACTGGAAAGTAGGGTTATACCTTTCTCGTGGTGTCGAGTCTTCATCATCACTGGATGAGCTGAGATCATCTTCTGACTTAATTGTAGTGTTTAGACTATATGCCTAAGCATACCAACACTGATTCTCTTCCTTTACATCTTTGCTCTTTTCAATAAGGCCTGCACATCATTCAAAATTGTTAAATTCATTCTCTCAACAATAGGATTGGGGAACATTGGTAACTGTCGGGAAACCAGAGAAGTTATGGGCGATTGGTGGGTGATTAACAATAGGCTAAGCAATATAGTAGAACTTCCATTTTACCACCACAATTAGGTCATTCTCAATATTCACTGCTTCAATCTGGGCTTGTTTGATCCCAAAGACTTTATCTATTTTTAGCATGAGTTGGACATCAGGATCAAGAGAAAAATTGAATACATGGAATTGGACTATTTTGCTCGGTTGCTTTGGTGTAGGAATTCGCTGAAGGGATTGATTGAACCAGTAAAAAAAATCCCTCACAGGCTCATGCTTCTCCTTCACAATTTTGAAGAATCTTCTTAGTAGAGCAGCGACATCTACAAGATTCTGGAACTGTTGCAATTTTTTTGTGTAAAACATCCCAACCAGTTATACAGTCCCTCTCTAATCCCCTGAACCATTCAACACCTTTTTGATTAGATTGTCAATGAATATCCTAACAAAAACATCCTCCTCTTGGATTCCCAAAATTTTGCTTATTGCAATCATGACTAGAACCACATGGTAGGTCATTGCATTGTGATAGGGTGAAAGGTCCAATATGGTTACCCCATAGGATACAAGCCATTATTTACAGAGTTTCCAACTCCTATTGGAGTAAAGAAAGGGGACCCCCAGGCTATTGCCTAGGCGACAGTTGAGTTGGATGGTGATTCAATGACTAGTTAGGGTGTTGATTTAGATGTTGATTGGGAAGTGGATTAGGATGACAGGATGGGTCATTGCAATACTCAAAGATCAGTCTTGGGGGGAATTCAACCACTGGTATGGGTGGACGGTGGGCCAACTCTTCTTCCTCTTCCAAGATGAAATTAACTCGCATATAATTTGTTGCACTTCTCCTATACCTGCAAGCGAGTGTATTTAATTATGATATGAAATTCTCTTGCTCCACTTGCATCCAATCCAATTTAGGTTGAAGTATGGGAAATACATTATTATGGGAAGTACCATCTTGTTGCATGACACAAGAGCAACTTGTTAGAAATTTCAATCTCTTCCCTAACAGAGTCACCAAAAATTGGTTAGTGAATGAATTGGCCCTTGGTAAATATGCCCATAATAAATGACTCTCTTGCCCAATAAGCACTAGTACCAATCTGTTAACAGCTCTAGAAAGGCCATAATTGCATTTGTGGCTTTCCTCTGAATTGAGAGGTACAACTCCCTCGTATGATTTGAATGAGAAATAAATGTGCTTTTAACTAGAAAGCAATAAAGGTAACATACATTAGCCCATAAAAATGTGGCTAACGTGAAGTGGATTCTAAAGGATCATTAATCAACTAGCTCACATACTGTATTGACCAATGACAAATGCAAAAGAAGAAAGGAAAGATTTCATAATTGCAATAAATGAAATAAATGCAGTTGAATAGAATTCACATAAAAAAATATATTCTATTTACGTACATGACTCACAGGTTAGTATGATCAACATTATATTCAACTCACAACTCACAGATTAAGAGTTATTGCAATAAAAAAGCAAATGAACTCAAAGAAAATCCTAAATGTTCCTTCCTCGATTACAACACAGTGTATTCTCCAAGAATCGGACCCTTGGTGAATGGACCTTTACCTAGAATAGGGGTTGTATTTCTCTCTTGATGGTTACCAATCAGTTGTAGTAACGTTTTCTTGCTTCCTAACTGTCTATCTTGGAAACTGATGACTAGGAAATAATAAATAGCCCGAATGATTACACTGATAATGATAAGACTTCAAGCGATTTCCAAGCATTTCTTTATTAAACTACCATCCCGTGGCCATTAATTCTTGAGTGTTTTGCATGTTTCACAAATCAAAAATTAAATAACTATCGTAGAGGTGCAATGGAAATACATGTGCAAGCTATCTAACAAGATGATCAATTAGGAATATAGTTTAAATTCTTGTCATATAAACAATTAATCCCAACCACATTGCCATCCTATCACCTTGATCATTCTCAACTCATATGTCTTGCCAACCTTCTATAAATTCAATAAGAACTACCTCACTTAGCCAACTTGAAGCGTCAAACATGATGAGTGCTCAGAGTGATGGAGTGTTTGTGAATGACTTCATTGTCATTGAAGAAATCAAATGCAGTCCCCTCTTCAGGTATTTATCCGACCAGTTGAAGGAGGTCTTCGTTGTCCAAAGCAAAGTTTAAGAGGAGGTGTTGCAATGCATACCTGGAGAGGCATTTCTTAACTAGGTGCATGTGCACAATGCAACGCTCCTAGAGCATTTTGTGCACATTGTAAACCGCACCTCCAGGCATCGTGACCGGGGAATGAGGGCAGCTGAGCGATTGGTTCGACTAGAGTTTCTCCACTCTGTGAATGTAGCCATTGCTAGCCTCAAAAATTATCCATGGAGTGGATTGGTGGGTGACGCCATTTGTATTGCAACTGTAGCCCATAAAAAAGTCAACAAAGAAGCAGTGACCCTCCTACACGCAGGGCTGGTGAGGAACAACATGGGGTTGTTTGCCCAATTTTTGTAGTCTCATGAGAACCTGCTATCACTTGCCTAGATAGAGTTCCTCTAAGTGGTGGTAGAAGCGATCAGTTTGCCGATGTTCGCCCTCCATGCATGAGGATATCATCATTTTAATACTATCTAGCCTCCTTTTTGTAATCAACAGAAAATTGTGTATTTCCACCAATACATAATAAAATGCACTAACTCATTTGACTGCAAATTCTGACGAAATATGTATAATTTGATGCATCATCGGGTGTTTGTAAAATTTGATGTGTAATTTTCAATTTTTTTAAAGTTTATCCCCGATGTTCGTCGAAATTTTGACGAACCTAGGTTTCGTCAAAATTTCGACAAACATGAAAAAAAATAAAATCAAATTGTGGTTGACATAAAGAAAAGTGAGTTTGCTGATTTATTGCGACAATGTTTTGCTCTACTTGAGACAGTTTGTGGAGAACTAAGGACGATTTTCTTAGGAAAAATAAAAAAAAATTCAAGAAGATATCGCCAAGTTGAGGGTAGTCATTGTCTTTTTGCAGAATTTAGTTGTGAAGTCATATTTGTAGTTCCAGGTTTGAAAATCATATTTTAAAGCAACATCTCATCAGATTTCATTTTAGAGGTTTAGGGTTTTGAGAATTTCATGTCCAGATTTTGTTGTATGGAATCACCATAAGATCACAACCAAGGAACAAATTCTTGTGACTGTAATTATGTGATCCATAACTCTATTGGTCATGTGGCACAGTTGTGCTATAACAAATACAAGATGCATTCATGTGTGACCCAAGTTTAATGTGGCTATGTTGTGATAGAAATGGAGGCACTCATATAATGTAGTTAATTCAGGTTGTATAATGTAGGTGTCAATCATTATTGGGTGCATTCAGGTTGTCTCAAGTTTAACAGGTTACGATGTAATTATAGAATGATCCAAGAGTGATTACCTCTTGCTACAATAAAGAGCCTATAACTCTGGTTGATATGCAAAGTGGTTGTGTTATATCAATTATGTAGTGCATTCAAGCACAAACCATGTTTAATGGGCTATTCTAGAGAGTGATCAATATTTTCTAAACCTTATGAATGTTACTTAAAAGTGTATAGCTTAAACTACAAACCAAGTTTGTTACATACTTGAATGCAATCTTGGGTTATCGCAAACTATAATAATGTGATCTGCTAATAACCATTATGGAAAGTATTAAAGAAAGACCCATGCTATATAGGATACATTTTCCTGATTAGGTTTACATACCTTAATGATCAAACACAAGCTTCCCACACACTCTAGGATACAATCCAAGATCATACCACAACTTTGTCAAGACAACTAATTTTATGACCCAAGATTTAAGATTGTTTTTTAATACCAACAGAAGCATTGGTAAGAGCATGATTAGGGTACAAACCCTAGGCCTTTGTAGAAACATAAACAATAACTATAGCGGATTAGTGAGGTTGCAATACTAGAAAGATTGAGACATTGTAGCTAATAACAAAATCTTGCAGTCTAAATATTGTAGCCAATAACAAGCACACTATGTAGCTTAGTGACATTTGTAAATGCAATCTACGGTACGAAGAATGGCAGTCACTTGAGATGTGACACTCAAAAAGAGGCTAAGCAGTGACAAGATAATAAAGCTCAAACCTTCCATAGTAAAGTGGAGATTTTAATAGTGAGTTTCCTTACCCCCTTGCTGACCTTAAGAGTTTTTCAAATGATTTTGGCAGTGTTAGACAAAGCAAATGCAATTAGGGAATGACTGTCCAAATGAAGTAACAGTGGTAATCATAGGTTCAATATTTTTTCTTAGCCATTAATTGTATAATGGAGGTAGTGGATTGCATGTTTGAGCAATGTTTTGAGACTCATCAAATATGGGAGAATAGTGAATAATACCTTGTGGACTGTGAAGTAGTGTCAATAAAGTTGAAGGATCTTAAGATCTACAATACCATGAAACAATGAGTCCCCTGTAGTAAGTAGGTAGTCTATAGGGCATAGTTTGATTTTATAGAAGGATGCTCATGAAAGGAATCTTCAAGTGATAGTGAGTGAGTTGTTTGAGATTGCAGCTGAGGGTGCAATACCCAGTCTTAAAGGAAGTTAGCAAAGCAGTAAATGTGAAAGAAAATAAAATCGTACACAACAAACAATTCACAATGTTATCTTGCATAATGCCTTGAGTTTGAAGACAAAAATCTCATTGTATCTTGATGAAAGTGGTGACCTTAATGGTCTATCACTAGCAACCATGATTTTAAAACATGCTATTGTGCTTATGGAGGCAACATTTTAAGCAAGGCAGTGAGTGGTGGTTTGGAACAATGGCAGGTATGAAGGACTTGCTTTATATGCATACTATGCAGTCTACCTTAAGACAACGTTCTTAGAAGAGATTGAAGGTGGATTATGGAACTCAAGGGTTACCATGAAAATGATTAAAACAAAGACTGAGATCTATTTAAAAGCCACGGTCATGAAGATATTAAAGATGTCACATGCAAAACCCTAGTAGCTGGAGTAATGAATATAGTGCCAAAGAGGATAGTGTGCTGGGGAAGATTTATGAGATCTCCACATTATCTAATTACAGGGAAATACATCATTTATTTATTTTTTTAATTAAAAGAAATCATTCTAAACCCTATATAGGATACATTGATACTTCAAAAGCCTCTGAAGGAATTTGAGATTATGCAAATATATGTCAAGTAAATACCTAGATTACAAATAGTAGCGGGAACAATGTAAGATTTGTTGAGCAGAGCAAGAATGAGATAAGCAACAATGAATCCTATGCCTCCTTTCACACACATCTCCTCACCATCTCTGTCATTCTTTCTGAAACACTTCTCCATTTTGGCGGTCTATGCTTGAAAAATGATGTTTTGACGAAGGTTTTAGAGTATGTTTATTAAAATGAAAACTCCATTCTAATGTGCCATGCCTGAAAATAAGATTTTGACAAAAGTTTTAGGGTATGTTTATTAAAGTTTTAGAGTATTTTGGTGGGCTATATTCTTGATTCCTTAAATGATTTATTCAAATGGATTGTGACTAAATAAATGACTAACTATTTAGTCATTTTTATTTGTGTGACTAAATAATTTTTAATCAACAACCAAACTAGTAATTTATTTACTCATTTATAGTTGAGTTACAAAAAATGAGTAGAATTTAGTCATTTTTAGTTGTTGTGACTAAAATTTTTAGTCACCTAGTCATTTATTTTCCAAATTATACTAGTGTGTGCTTCCTTGTACGATTAGGGCTCTCTCAATGTTGAGGGCCCTAGGGATAAGCTCGTCATAAGAAGTGACACATTGCATCTTTAACTAAAAGGATAAATCCGTATTGACATTAGCAATGATGATTTCAACTTGTTGCTCCTTAGGAATGGGTCACTTACTCTTACTAGCTCGCTACCTCCATCGTTGTAAGAAGTTTGCGATCAAATTCAATATTCTGATTTTAGGAGTCTAACGGTTGGAAATCATAGTAAAATCAGAATTTAATAAGTTTTGGAATTAGCATTTTAAAGTGTTTTTTGGGGTCATTAACTTCAAACTATCTTCTCTTTTGCAGGGGTGGTTGCATGCCAAATTTTTTTGGTGTAAAATATCAGAATTATTAGATTTTGTTACCTGTCTATGAATAAAAATTATTGGAGTGAATTTGATATTTTTTGAAGATCTAAATAAATAAGTTTGCTAAAGAAAAATCATGTCAAGATAATATTAGTCTAGAACAAAATGAAGAGACACTTGATAGATTGTGGGCTAGATTGAAAAGAAAGGGTGATGGGAAATGTTATTGTCCTTGCAATAATTGCAAGGGCTTAAAGATGAGAAGACTTTTAATCACAAAAGTTGAGAAACATTGTAGGCAACATGGTCACTTGAAGGGGGGCATGATTATCATCCATTGGTAAGTTGTTCATTATATGTGTTTATATTGATTGAATTTGTAAATGTTTATATCGTTTTAACATTATATATATATATATATATATATAATCACCTGATCATGATCATGGTTTATTTGTGTCTATCATTATTATAAAGGTAAGCACCCTAGGTAGATGATATGGATTATCACGGCCCAGAGAATGTGGTTTTGCAAGTGGACGAACATGGAGCTGTGAATATCGAAGATGAAGTTAATGATCCTATGGAATAAGATGATCATGCGCCAGAAAATATAGTTGAAGATGATGGTACAGATACATTGATCCATGACACATTTAGTGGCAGAGTTGATCATGATGATCGAGATGACTTTGATGATGTTCATGATTTACCTATACTTGAGAAGGCATACGAACCCCTTTATGAAGGCTCCCAAACAACTCTTCTCTCTGTTGTATTGTTGATGTTGAACTTGAAGGTTATGAATGGTTTATCAAACATAGCAATCTCACGGATGTTAAGGTATGTCATAAATGTCATATTTTTTTATCTATTTTAATTGTTGTTAGTTCATCACTAGTAAATAAAGGATGAAATATGTACCATTAATATTCTTTATATTAACAAATTATTTTTTGTTGTAGATTGATTGATTACATTTACCATCAAATATTTTACCTAAGCTCATCTTGAGATTTATCGGCATTATGAAGATATGGAATGGATTATCAGCAATAGATGCATGTCCCGATGATCATGGTATATATATCACCAACAACAAGAATTTGTAACTAGAATGCTGGAATGTCATGCTCAGGAGATATGAACCTCAACTAACAAAAAAGGTGCCTCATAGAGTTCTTGTTATATTCCCATTATTCCGCATTAATACAGCGACTATTTAGGTCTGCAGCTTACTTGTATTTATGGATTACCATGCACATAATAGAAGTGGAGATGACATTCTTCGAATGCCTGCAGATGGTTATGAATTTAGGGACATGGAGGGAAAATGGCCACACTTTAAAGAAGAACCTCGTAATCTCGGACTTTCATTTTGGAAGCTGACGGTGTGTCCATTTGGAGAGTTGAGATCTATTTGCACTGCGGTGTGGCACGTTTTGTTATCAAAATAACATTCCTCGGATGTCAATAAGAGGAGCACATAATGTTGTCAATGATTGTTCCAGGTATTTGTTTACATCAATTTTCTTTAACGTAGTAGCATCTCATTTGTCTTATTTGTTGCATAATGACTTATATTTTTTTTCATTTAATAGTCATGTACATTAATTTATATATATTGCGATAAAATGGTTATAATAATTATGTAATATTTATGTTCATTCAACTAGGTAAGTACCAAGTTAAAGATATGAATGTATATATTGAGCCTCTTATCGACGAGTTACTAAAGTTATGGAATGGTGTCACTATGTATGACGTCTCCAGACCAATAGGACAAAGACAATTTCAATTCCATGCAATGCTTGTATGGACAATTCATGATGTCCCAGGGCTAACACATTTTTGTGGTATGTTATAACGTTTGACTGCACTTTAACAATATTTAATTTGATGAAGTAGATATCATGCATGTTTTTAAAATAATCTATTCATTATATATAATTATAAAAATTGACATATTTAATCCAATTATATATGATCTTGTAGGTCTTCAAACAAAGGGAAAATTTGCATGTCCAATTTGTGGTCCAAAGATGAAATCTCGTCATTCAACAAGTTTAGGAAAGTAGGTGTTTGATGGGTATAGGCACTTCCTCCATAGAAATCATAAGTATCGAACTAAGAAACATCTTTCATTGGGAAGAAAGAACTACATCAAAACCATGAAGAATGACACCTTGCCTATGGAAGTTCCCAAGATATAATAGAATTAATTGTCAAGGTTATATGGGATCCAAATTGTTTATCTATCATATATGATAGGTTTTGAATTTATATTTTTATATTGTGTTGTGTTTACTCATGTTGTAATTGACAATGATTGTCGTTGTTAATTTGTTTAACTTATATGTTTCATGAAGGTTGTCAAGGCATTAATGGTCGGCTTCCACATGGACTGAAAAGTTATCTTAGACAATTTAGTAGGTTTCCCTACTATGAGCAACTAAAAATTGTGCATTTGTTTGATACAATGCATATCAGAAAGAATATAACATAAATGTTATGGAAAATATTGGATGGAAGGCATGACAAAGAAAAAATTGTCAAATTTTGTAGTGACATTTAGGAAGTCAATCATGTAATGAAAAATGTCATTCAATTAAATAGCGATGGAGACCAAATTAATATAAGTGCCCTTCCTTGGTTATTAACAGAGCAGCAAAGTAATGTTATAAAAGAAGTCATATGAAAAATTTGATTTCCCACAGGATTTGCTATGAACATAAACAATATAATAACAAAGAAAGGTGAATTTGGGTCAGGGATGAAAACACATGATTGGCATACTCATTGGCGCAATTTATTCTAGTATATTATATACACTTGTATAATGCATGTACTTTCGCAGCAGTATTATGGTTACTTACTGGAAAACAATGAAAAGATCATTTTATAATTGTTGGTAAGACGCTCTACCTCTATCTCCTCCCACAACTTTGACAACAATGTCAAACAAGTTATATATGATCTTGGAAATACATGAGGTAAGAAGACATTTGTTCAATTCAAGGTATAAGATCTTATAATTTCTACTTGTTTCATGCATTTGTTATGTAATATACTGATACATTTCATTAAATCTCGCGTATTATATTGTGAAATTTCGAATCACTTCAGGGACAAGTTATCATCTAAAGAAATCCATATAAAGAAGATATAAATTACTGAAGAAAAAAAAATTCCTCGTCTAATGTGTGAAATGCAGAAGTGTCTACCTTCGACATTTTTTAGTGCACAAGAACACTACCTCATACACCAAGTTGAGGAGATTGAATTGTGTGGACTTGTACACACAAGATCAATATGGATGGTTGAGAGGCACTTGAAATTTTTGAAGGCCAAGGTTAGACAAAGAGCACATCCTGAGGGTTCTATGGTGGAGGGATATATGGTATACCAGACCATGGTGTACATTAGTGAATATCTTCCCAAGTTTGTAGCAAAGATCCATGTAGATCACATTTGGGATCCCAACTCCATTAACAAATTCAAAGGGGAGTTCCTGATGGGAAAAGGTAGATTGAGGAAAGTGAGAGATAATTATAAGATGGTCATGGAGATTAATTGGAATACATTTTACATATGCTTTTTATGTATATCGTGACTTATTTAATTCTTTTAATCTTCAATATACATCAATTATAAATTAAGTTCGTATATTGTGGTATTTAACTAATTATACGTTGTTTGTGAATTTCAAATATTTTTGATACAGTTGGTCGAGAGTGGGATGCACTACATTTGTACGTCGCAAACAATCTTGATTGGATGATAGTATGGATTGAACGATGTCAACAATCTGGTCGCGCATTAACATGGGAAGGTGTGACTTCATTGGTTAAAGAAGCTCATCGTAATGAAGATTCCAATGTTACACAAAGGGAAATTGATTTAGCATATGGTTTAAAATATAAACAGGTACATATAAATATATTAATCACCCATATTATTTAATTATTTTCAATTATATTGATGTATATATATGTTGATATTGTTTTCTTTGCATACATTCATCCAAGAATAAATATGTTTATCAACTGACGATATTGCAATAATTTTTACATGTTTGACATATTGCAGGTGAAATACCACAAGGCTATGTGGTGCAATGGTCATAAATTTTGAATCAAAATGTTGGATGACATGAAGAAAACTTGTGATTTTGGTATAACTGCAGTCTTTCAAGTGACTAATGTTTCATCTAGAAGAGACATACATCCAAAAGTCTCAAAAAATTGTTACTATGGGATTTTAGATGATATACTTGAGTGTGACTTTAAGTCTTTCAGATTAATTTTGTTCATTGTCCTATGGTACAGGCTACGATTGAATGAAAATGATCCTGAGAGAACTGTTATTGAACATGATAATGGATTTACCATGGTTAATACAAGGTTGATCGAGCGAGCTGAAAATGAGCCCTATGTTCTTCCAAGCCAATGTGAGCAAGTATTTTACTCAAAGGTTCCAGGTAAACCGGGTTGGTCATTTGTTGTTAGACATGATCCAAGAGGAAGGCCGGTAAAGTATAATGTGGTGGAAGAAGAAGATACCAAAGAACTAGAAGATGATGTAGATGATGATCAAGATCAATAGTTAGTTAATGATGTCCTTGACGAAGATATTGAAGAGGAGGAACTAGATCATGATGATGTAGGAGTTAATGTTCATGAAGATGATATCCGTGTGGATGATGACATTATTGAAACTGATATCAATGACGATGATGATGATATGACCAATCCTTACAATATTGAATCTGGATTGGATGATACAAACAAAGAGTTGGATGAAGAAGATCAATTACATTGAAATGTATGAGTTATGCGATTATATTATCTATTTGATATTAATTTCTTAATAGAATTATATTTGACTTATGTGGTTACATAATTAATTCATGATGTTTTTAATTTTTATTCCATTACATAATTAATTTAACAATGTACTTTTTAATGTTTGAAAGGTCAAAAAATTAAAACATTTCAATAGTGATGTTAACAACCTTGAAATTAGTGTGTTTTATGTTTCATGATCATAAAGATTAAAAAGTCAGTTGTAGAGGTGGTTGTTCGTGGTTGACATGTGGGCCTTTAAAAGGCATAAAGTGATCATTGTAATGGTTGTTGATGGTTGAGGATTTAAAATACAAGCTCTTGACATTCAAAAATTTGTGTTTTTCTTCAATTTTGTATTTTTCCTGTTATGCAGCATTGTACGGTCACATGCAACCATATTTTGATGTGAAATCAATTCCAGGTCATGAAGATATGTGTTACCTTTGATTTGAATATAATTTGAGGGCTTAAGGCGTTGATTTGAGTTAGAAAGCTTCATTTCTTTGCATACAGTCCAATTACCCTATTTTTGAGGGTTTTGTAGTCCAAACATGATATAAAGGGGGCTCTTACACTTTTTGTGATTACTGTAGCTTGTGTAAGATGCCCTATGGATATTGTTGTAATTTTAGGATGCATGAATAGGGCATAGGATGAGAAATAAAGAAGGTATAACTGATGTCCTCAAGAGTTTTTTGAAGAAAAGCATGTGAAATGAGAGGTACTTTTTAGCCCGATGCTTGTTTGCTTCTTCAATTTATATAAGAAGTATTTCAAGGCCAAAAGTATGTGTTAGCAAGTTAGATATTTTTTGGTCGAGTCTAGGTAGAGTTGCGGAGCAAATTGTAAAGTTCGATGGATTTAAGAAAAATGTAATTTAGGTTTTGAGTCATTCTGTAGTAGGTTTTGAATTCATGGGGATTTGATGTTTTATGACAATATTGGCATTTGAATTGAAATGATTAATTCAAACTCATGTCTCTCCATTATACATGCATATCTGAATTTTGAATAAGATAATCAAGGGTTGTCTCGTTCATCTCACTCTTGTGGTGTGTATGATTTCTGTTTTGGCTTTAATTCAAGGAATTAATTAAAATGCTTGAATGGGAATGTAGGTGGATATGTTATGTATAAGGATTTGATAAGTAGTATTGGGTTAGAATACATGTTGATGAAATTGTAAAGCAATGTTCTCAAGGATCTTATATGTTATGTGTTAAATCTTTCATAAACCCTTAGATGTTTATGAATTTGACTCCCTCAATGGATATATGGCACTGATGTAAGTTGTACTAATTTGTATGGTTCAGTATTTTGTTTGTCTTTACCTAGCGCTTGCTACAAATTGCAAATCAATGACTATTTTACACTGTGGAATGTGTTGTAGTTATCTCATGCTCCAAATAGTTGATATTACTGATGAACAACCAATTCTATTTAGTATTATGCTATTATGTTGAACTATTAAATGAGATTATCTGTTGTTGTTAATGTTGTTTACGATAATGGTGCAGAGGTTGTAAACACATTAAGGGATCACCCTCCCGGTCTTGTAGATCCCAAAGTGTAAGAGGTCTTTAAAATCCTCGTCAATTGGTCCAGGTCCTTCGAGCTGCCCTTGATTGGAATTGGAAATTCCATAGGTAAATTAGAAGACCAACAGGTAGAGGGGAGAGAGATAGAGGGATTCAATGAGAGAGAGGGAGGGTGTGGGAGAGAGATAGAGGGTAGACGGGAGGGAGATAAAAGTGAGTGAGAGAGAGAGGGAGGGAGTGGGAGAGAGATAAAGGGTAGAGGGTTAAGCATAAAGGGTTTAAGGGTTTAGAGTTTAAGGGTTAATGGTTTAGGGTTTAGGGTTAAAGGTAGAGGGGCGAGAGATAGAGGGAGTGAGTGAGTGAGAGAGAGACCTGAGAGAGGGAGAGGGGGTAGGAGGGAGAGTCTCGAGAGAGAGAGGGAGGGAGTGGGAGAGAGATAGAGGGTAGAGGGTTAAGCGTAGAGGGTAGAGGGTTTAAGGGTTTAGAGTTTAAGGGTTAAGGGTTTAGGGTTTAGGATTAAAGGTAGAGGGGAGAGAGATAGAGGGAGGGAGAGAGAGAGAGACTTGAGAGAGGGAGGGGGTAGGAGGGAGAGTCTTGAGAGAGAGAGAGGGAGAGAGTGGGAGAGAGATAGAGGGTAGAGGATTTAAGTATTTAAGGGTTAAGGGTAGAGTGGAGAGACCTAGGAGAGAGAGAGAGAGAGAGAGAGAGAGAGAGAGAGAGAGAGAGAGAGAGAGAGAGAGAGAGAGAGAGCTAGAGGGAAGGGAGAGGGAAGAGGGAGGAAGGGGAGAGAGAGAGAGACTCGAGAGGAGGAGATAGATAGAGGGAGAAAGGGTTATGGTAGAGTGCAGAGGGGTTTCATGTTTAGGTTTAAGGTTGGCGGGTTAAGGGTTTAGGGCTTCATGGCAGAAAGGAGACACATAGAGGAGTGAGTGAGAGATAGAGAGATACCTAAGAGAGGGAGAGGGGTAGGAGGGAGAGACTGAGAGAGAGAGAGAGGGTAGAGGGTAGAGGGTTTATGGCTTTAGGAGTTTAAGGCCAAGGGTTTACATTTAGGTTAAGGAAGGGAGAGAGAGAGAGTGAGGAGAGAGATACCACATATGAGGAGGGGGTAGGAGGGAGAGACTTGAGAGAGAGAGAGGGTAGAGGGTAGAGGGTAGAGGGTTTAAGGGTTTTGGGTGTAAGGGTTAAGGATTTAGGGTTATGGGTAGAGGGGAGAGAGATAGAGGGATTCATTGAGAGAGAGAGGGATGGAGTGGGAGAGAGATAGAGAGTAGAGGGTAGAAGGTAGAAGGTTAATGGTAGAGGGGAGGGAGATAAGAGTGACTGAGAGAGAGAGAGACCTGAGAGAGGGAGAGGGGGTAGGAGGGTGAGACTTGAGAGAGAGAGGGAAAGAGGGAGGGAGTGGGAGAGAGATAAGGGGTAGAGGGTTAAACGAGAGGGTAGAGGGCTTGGCGGTTTCCGTTTAAGGGTTAAGGGTTTAGGTAGAGGGAGAGAGCCAGAGGGATTTGAAGGAGAGGAGGGAGGGAGAGAGAGAGATTAGAGGGTTAAGGCTTAAGGTTTAGGTAGAGGAGAGAGATAGAGGAGTGAGAGAGAGAGAGACCCAGAGAGGAGAGAGGGGTAAGAGGGAGAGACTTGAGAGAGAGAGAGGGTAGGAGGGTTTTAAGGGCTAAGGTTAATGGTTTTAGGGTTTAGGTTATGGGTAGTGATGGAACTTCAAAGTTTTGTTCTTTGTGTTCTATTTTATCCTGCCTTGTGTCTCTGGTCATCTATGGTGTTTGGGAAAAGCCTAAGGTTGGGGTTTTACCTTCATCTTCATGTAAAACCCTAGTGTTCATCTTACACCTTGGATGGGATCTATTTGGCCGTTACTTTTTGGGAAGGTTTTAAAATGACTTAAGCCCCATTGCTTCATCTAGGCTGGCCCCCTTTTGTTTTATCATATTATTTCCTTCGCCTGACTTTATTTTTCCTGAGTCTTTTGTTGGTCCCGTATTCCCTCGTTAAAAAAACTTATGTCATTGTTTGTCGTTGGCCTAGTGATTTCCCCTTATTCCTTTAGGGGAGAGGGCCCAGTAGTCGTGCAGGCTAACTTTCTCAGCATGTAGCAATTGAGTGGAATATCGTAGAACCTTCTTCTTCTTTTTTGAAATGTAGACTGGTCTCTTATTTATCTATAACTAAGGTTTGGAGGCACAAATCATCATGCAACTCGCCACATCGGAAGATCATTTGAGAAGTGTCTAAAATTTGACTTTTTAAAGGTTCAACCAAAACTTAATCATGGAACCCCCAATAGTTGAACAAAAAAATATCATTTGTTGCTTGTAGAATATCATATTTTTATTTAAATTAAAATTAATATACAACCTAAGTGGACCAAATACTTATTGATAAACATAAATATTTGACATCTCTCTCTTTTATATTCAACACATATGGACTAATAGTTGAACACAAAAAATCTATTTGTTGTTATAAAAACAACACATAATTATTTAAAATACAACTTATATTGAACAAAAATGGACCAATAGTTGAACACTAAAACTTTTTGAAAATCCTTCACATTTAATGGGAAAATACATGTTATTTATTGTGCTCACCTTTTATATTTGTGATAGGACAAACTATTAATATAAAATTATCCAATGCTTGTACATTGCTACCCCAATTTTTGTACACATAAGAACAATATTTTTTCACTATGATAACAATACTTGTTTAAATGAGTGTCTTATTTTATTAAATGAGCATTTTATTTTTTAAATGATATACTTATAGTGAAGAGTTATGATATTTTATTTGAAACAAAAAAATACTTATTTCACTTCTTCATGAATGTATTTATGTTTTTTTCATATAACATTTAGATGTTCTCATGTGTTCAAGTATGGGTCCATTTTTTATCAACATTTGGTTTTTTCTTTATTTACATTTGGACTGTTTATTTACAATATATAGTATAAATATGTGGTAAGACTGGGTATTATCATCACGATTGAGTGTGCGACTATTGGACCACGCACGACTATTGGGCCCTCTCCCCTAATAATTTTTTTTATTTTGTAGAGGGACAAGTTCGCATGTCCGTAGATCAATCATCGTGTGATCTCAGTCATTCCCCGCCATCCCGCGATGACCCCACTACACTTTCTTTGTTGATCGCGATATCATGGGTGAGCGCCACGTGTCTCATTTGGTGAAGCCGAAGGAATGATAAATACTTTGATGCATCTTTAATACATTATTTCACAGGTTACTAAAGCAATTATAAGATGCACATGTTTTAAATCAATGGAGATGTTATAATCTGGGTAGAAAGGTGCTCGATGGTTAATAAGAAGGCTTGCAACTGTGTTGAACGAACAAGATTGCTAATGGTTGAGATACATGGTTTCCCACCATCGCGTGATCAAAAGTTGCGAGGTCTTTATTGATTGCGATATCACGGGCAAGCGCCACGTGGATCTCCTTGGCAATGAGTAGTATGGTGGGCCCCTTATTGCCACGATGGAGACTATGTCAGTTTGCTTTGAAGGCAGTCGTCTGATGATTTGAACAAGGTGAAGGATCGACGAATAATATTTGAATCCGCATCAAATGCGATTAGACTCGTTCGTGCAGCGCACGAGTAAGCTTTGATGGTGGCCATGACATCTACTGCCATGGTTTGATCAAAATAAAGCAACTATTCTTTTGCTTTTGGTATCACAAAGCATTCAAAACATCTTAAATGGGGATTGTAGGTGGATATGTTCTATATAAGGATTTGATAAGTAGTATTAGGCTAGAATACATGTTGATGAAATTGTAAAGCAATGTTCTAAAGGATCTTATATGTTATGTGTTAAATCTGTCATAAACCCTTAGATGTTTATGAATTTGACTCCCTCAATGGATATATGGCACTGATGTAAGTTGTACTAATTTATATGGTTCAGTATTTTGTTTGTCTTTACCTAGCGCTTGCTACAAATTGCAAATCAATGACTATTTTACATTGTGGAATGTTTGTAGTTATCTCATGCTCCAAATAGTTGATATTACTGATGAACAACCAATTCTATTCAGTATTATGCTATTATGTTGAGCTATTAAATGATATTATCTGTTGTTGTTAATGTTGTTTAGGGTAATGGTGCAGAGGTTGTAAATGCATTAAGGGATCACCCTCTCGGGTCTTGCAAAGCCCAAAGTGTAGGAGGTTTTAAAATCCTCGTCAGTTGGTCTAGGTCCTTCATGCTGCCCTTGATTGGAATTGGAAATTCCATAGGTAAATTAGAAGACCAACCTAGTTACAGTAAAAACAACCAACAGGTAGAGGGGAGAGAGATAGAGGTATTCAGTGAGAGAGAGAGGGAGGGAGTGGGAGAGAGATAGAGGGTAGAGGGTTAAGGGTAGAGGGGAGGGAGATAAGAGTGAGAGAGAGAGACTTGAGAGAGGGAGAGGAGGTAGGAGGGTGAGACTTGAGAGAGAGAGGGAGGGAGGGAGGGAGTGGGAGAGAGATAGAGGGTAGAGGGTTAAGCGTAGAGTGTTTAAGGGTTTAGAGTTTAAGGGTTAATGGTTTAGAGTTTAGCATTAAAGGTAGAGGGGAGAGAGATAGAGGGAGTGAGTGAGAGAGAGACCTGAGAGAGGGAGAGGGGGTAGGAGGGAGA
>VDFB02358134.1:187771059-187957165 GCA_007258455.2 Sequoia sempervirens | reverse complement strand
AAAGTTACATTTCACCCAACCATCATCCAGAGGGGACCAAATCATATTTTTTCTATTAAAATGTTTAACCCAATTTATTTTAGTTAAATCCTATTTAAGCCCCCAATTTTGTTTAATTCTAATCTCCTTATAAGAAGGCATCTATTTAGAGAAGGCATACGCTCCCGCATTGATATTTTCATGTATCTGATTTTGTATAGCCATGAATAGATCTTTACTACTTTTTTTTATCCCTACAAATCCTATTGTTTCTCTCCTTCCATAACCCCCATGCAATGAAAGGAGGAACCTATCACTATAGATCAGTCATAATATTATGGGAAAAGGGTAGCTTTGCTAAATTTCAACAAACTATTGATAGAGGAAGGAAAAACCCATTCTATCATCAGTAAAGGAAGAAAATAGGACCAAACCTCTCTGGAAAATGGACAATAACAAATAGATGCTCAATGTTCTCCAAGTTTTCATAACAGAGACAACATCTATTAACAAATTGAAAGCCTCTTTTGTCTAGGTTATCTATAGTTAGAATATTCTCATGAACATCAACCCACCAGAAACAGCTCACTTTGGGAGTCATATTTTTAATCCAAACCTATTTCCAATAAAATTCATTAGGAGGTATCAAAGATGCTTTCGTCACAGCATAAGAAGATTTAACCAAAAGGTACCTAGAAGAAAGTTTAGTCCATATCCATTCATCATGTCTATCCTTTGAGAAAAAAACACAGTCTCCTATATAATGGTTTAAAATTTGCAAGCAACATCCCAATTTTGTTGTCTTACCCCTCTCAAATATTTGTCACCTCTTAACTATTCTTTGAAGTTTTTCTATTTAGGCACATTACCTTCCTAGTTAATATAACCTTGAATCATATTATCATTAATTCTGATCAACCTTTCTTTTAATTGGAGAAGGTTATTAATAGAAGAAAGCGGAGGACCATTAAACTAGACATGTTCCCAAAAAATAGTATTCTTACCATTCCTAATCCTTTTCCTAACACCAAGGTGTAACACATTTCTAGTTTTCAAAATATTATTCTAAAAAATAGAGCCATAAGGAAGATAAAAAGCATGAAGAAAACTACCCTAATCCATGTTTCTTAAATTTTTTGGCCCCCCAATCCTTAACACCTTCAAGAAGGTGCCAACCCATTTTAGCAATAAGGGCTTTATTAAAAAAATGTAATATTCTTATACCAAGACCTCCATCTTGTTTAGGAGAACACACTTTTTCCCATCCCACTAAAGCAATTCTATTATGCTCTTCAACCCTAGTCCATAAAAATCCCATTTGGATCTATTCAATCTTATCAATTATAAAGGAAAAAACCTTAAAAAGAGAAAGATAGTAATAGGGATGTTTTGTAATGAAGCTTTAAGCAACTATAATTTCCCAACTTGACTAAGAAGTTTACCCTTCCACCCCGCCAACGTATTTTGAACTCTTTCTATGGTGTAATTCTAATAATTGTTATTTGATTTCTTAGAAATTAAAGGTAGCCCAAGATAGGCAACAAGAAGAACAACATCCTAGCAACCGAGAATTCTCATGACCCTTTCTTTCACAATCTGATCCACATTAAAGAAATAAATGTTGCTTTTGTTATAATTTATATGTTGACCAGAATGTTGCAAGGTGTGCATCCTTGGTCTCCTTGTGTTGTGTTATGTATCACTTGGGTTTTTCGAATGGCTTAATCACCTCATGTGGATTCATTAACTTTGGTGGTTGTATTAGACATTAACAGGTCAATCTTTTGGTGCAATGACAACTTTCTTTGCAATAATTGGTATCAAATCCTGGGTCATGGGTTTGAACCCATCACTTGTGTTGGGGGGATTGTTGCAATTAGGTGTGCACCCTTGGTCTCCTTGTGTTGTGCAGTGTAGTGCTTGGGTTCGTCACATGGCTTAACCACCTCCCGTGGAATCATTAACTCTAGCGGTTGTATTAGGCATTAACAGGTTGATCTTTTGGTGCAACAACAATCGTTTGTGCAACACAAAAGCCTTAACATAACCACTCAAAATTGATTTCAAGTACCCAACTTCAATAACAAATGCTTCCCTAAAAAGAATAGTATCATCAACAAACCATTGGTGTGAAGCAGGAGAATGAAAAGAAGCAACCTTAAATCCTTTCAACAATCTCTGATCCAAACACTTTTAAATATTTCTCCCAAGGACTTCTTCCACAATAATAAATAGGTAGGGGAACAAGGGATCTCCTTGTCTTAAGCCACGCTCATATGAAAAATACCCTCTGGGAACATCATTAACCAAGACTGAGCACTTAGGAGTAGTAATACAAGTGGTTATTAACTTTGGAAACCTTCCTTGAAAACCATATTTCTTCAACACAACAATCAATAAATGCCAAGACACTTTGTCATATACCTTGGAGGTATCCAATTTCAAAGCCATCCTCGATTTCTTATTGAGCTCTATAGAATAAAATTTTGCATGGGTAGAGATAGCAACATCCAAAATGTGTCTACCTTTTACAAAACCTTTGATTCTCAACATCTTGTTAAGAATAACTTTTAGTCTATTGACCATAATATTAGAGAAGATTTTATATGCCGTATTACATAAGCTTATAGGTCGAAAATATTGCATTGAAGAAACATCTTCCTTTTTAGTAATAAGAGCAATAAAAGTAGATTTGATTTCATTTAGCAATCTACCAGATTGAAAGAAGTCTCGAGCAACATTCAAAAGATCAAGGGAGACAAAATCCCAAAACTCTTGAAAGAAAATAGGGAAAAAACCATCTGGCCTTGGGGCTTTAAAAGCACCAAAAGATAAAACATCATATTTTACTTCCTAAAGAGAAACGGGTTTAAAAAGATCTTTTAAGTCTTGATTAGTTATAACTTGAGGAATGACTTGAAGAAGATCCTCAAACTCCAAAGAGCAAGTGTTGGAATCCTTCTAAAAATTAGTGAAGAAGGAGACAACCTCATCTGCAATCTCATCCTCCCCAAAAAGAGTAGTGTCATCCTCTTTAACTAAACACCTTATCATGTTTCTACTTTTGTGCTTCATTGTAGACTGGTGGAAAAACTTAGTATTTTTGTCTCCTTCGGTCAACCATTGAATTCAAGATTTTTGTTTCCAAAATATTTCACCTTGCTTAGTGACTTTAAACCATTGAGCCTAAAGATCCCTTTCCTTATTACATATGGCCTCATTCACATCACCTTCCTCCATCTTATTTTGAACCTCTTTGAGATTATCCACGATGGTCTTCTTTTCCAGGAAAATGTTACCAAAAGAAAATGTATTCCAACCTTTAACCTTGTATTTTAGCCTTTTTAATTTTTGGGTCAAACAATGCATAGGGGTTCCAAAAAAAGGCTCCCTCCACCAGTTTTCTACAAGATCTCTAAAAACGGGATGACGAGTCCACATTATTTCATATCTGAAAGGAAATGGGCATTTTCTAGCATTATCTTCCCAACAAAGAAAAAGTGCATTATGATCCAATCTAGTTCTAAGAAGAGCAGATAAAGTTATATAAGGTAATATATTCCAATTGCTATAAATTAGAAAATGATCCATCTTAACTTGGATAAGGTAATTACCTTTCCTTCTATTTTCCCAAGTAAACATGAAGCCTTGTAGCAAAACAACTATGAGACAAACTGAAGACATAAAGTCAACAAGATCCATCATACTATCTGAAAAATCCTCCAAACCACCAAGCTTTTTAGAAGGAAACAAAGGAGAGTTAAAATCACCACCAAGCATCCAATAATCCCCATGATAGCCAATAATTTGTTTTTTCAAAGTATCCCACAAAACAACTCTGTCAACTCTAGAATTAAGAGCATAAATATTGATCAAATTTTAACATTCAAAGGTATTCAAATCTTCAATAGAAACAATCAAGCTATTTCTATAGAAAAAGAATTTATTCCCCTTAAATTTTGATGGGTTCTATAAGGTGGAAATACCCCTAGAGCATCACTAACAAAATAATTCACACTAGGCCAAACATTCTTAATAATCTTTGCAAAAGTTTCCTCCTTCATTTTAGTTTTTTGAATTAGCAGAATGTCCACTTTATAATCTGCCAAGCAAGTCTTTAGAAAATGTTGTTTATAAGGGCTATTAAGGCCCCAAATATTCTAGGAAATCATCTTCATAATGAAAAACACAAAACAAAAACACCACCACCTTGGTACTGTGAAGAGGATGATCCTCCTCCCACCTTACTTCTTATTCTTAGGCCCCAAAAGATTGTCAAGGGTCTTTTGAATACCAATTGCTAAATCTCTAACAGTATCTATATTCCTAGTATCCCTTTGTGAAGGTCTACCAACTTTATTTTCTCCGCCAACATCAAGTTTCTTCTTCCTTTTTGATTTACTATTAGCTTGGATCCAGTCTTCATCAACCACACTCTCATTAGGAGAAGAGCTAAACCTTGGCATGATCATAGAGTCCTTCATATTTTTTCCTTCATTTCGTTTGGCATTCAACAGGTTAGCACAACCATCTATCTTCTTCTCAAGAGTGAAAATAGGAGATAATGATTCTTCTTTGCATCCTGTCTAAGAGAGGATTTCTCCTTCCTCAAGGGCCTTTGACTTTTTATTAGTGTGGTGATTATTTTTCCATTAGGATCTTTCCTTATATCGAAAGCTACTTGATTGTCCTCTTTTGTTTCCTTTTCACTGTACTAGACACATTCATTATTAGCATTTGCATTCTCACCTTGGGTATCAACTTGATCCTTTTGATTTGGGACCTCAAGATAGGTAGCAAATACACCATCCCCTTTATTGACATTTGAGTTGGAATTAACATTTGTAACTGTCATCTATCCTTCTAGGATCTATTGTTTTTCAATTAAGTCATCAAGATTTATACTTATTTGGAGGTTCTGAGAATCAACCTTTGAGACTACTTTATCATTACATTTTATAGCCTAAATTTTCTTCATACCCAACTCCTCATTATTATTGATAAAACTCTTCCTTAAGAAAGTTTACTTGAAATGACCAAAATTTATGTATATTTGACAATATGTTTTAGCATTCTCATATTCAATAGTTTGAATCCATTTTCCATATTTATACTTCAACGCAATAATAGTGGGTAAAGCAAAATTAACTGCCACATTAACACAAATCCTAGCAAACGCTAGACGAGACTTTTGTTGGGTGACTTTATCCACAACAAGTAGATACCAAAAGAGTAAGCAATTCCTTGGAATATGCCATGATTCCAAAATTCTAAAGGAAGCCCCAAAAGGAAAATCTAAGTAGGAGCAACCATACCTAGATTTGTGGAAGGGTCAAACCCTGGCTTCCATTTGCAAAGAGATAGAAAATTCTTAAACCCATTATCAAAATCCCAAGGTCCCCCCATGAGCACCTTAATTATATCCTCTTAATTCACAAGACTAAAAAGGAAGAGAACCTTAGCCATCACATTTATGCTAACACTACCTTTTGATTTCCATATAGAATTAACCCACTTTCTTACTTGGTTAATATTTGGACAAAACCCAAGAAACTTGTTGACCAAGGAGAGATTGAGACCAACAATCGCTTTATTCATTAGCTCCTTTGGCACCTCCACTTCCAACCCATCCACCGAGTAGGATATATTCACATAATTCAACTTAGCCATACTTAATGAACTGCCACCAACTAGTTTATCTGCATAGGAGACCAGGTCTTCTTTTGCAAAGGAATCCAAGGCATAGGCCAGAGACATAGGGGTCTTCCCAAGAGTACGGTCAACAACTCCTACAAAGGAAGATGTAATGTCCACAGAAACAACACCAGCTTTGGAAACAATAATTTTGGATGGGGGAGCCCACTGGAGCCCCCCACTAGACAAACCCTAAAGAGTCTTCAGAAAATTTGAAATGCAAAATGTGTGATGTGCAGAAGTAATAAAACTATTAGTATTATCAGTGAAAAATGTTAGGGAACAAGGTTGGAGCATAATTCATGCTATAAGTATGATATTCTACGATAGATTCCTAAAAGGCTTCTCTTGAGATTTGGGTGTTGGAATTTGACTAGGGAATTTAGATGCCACTATTTGGTGGTATTAATTCACGATTTTGTGATTCCACTTTATTAATTTCATGTATTGGTTACTAGTTATTAGGTGCTTGGAATGGATTTTGTATAGTATATTTTATAGGTATTTTTATGCTATGAATATTACTCTTGATCTAATAGGCTACAATTTTTCTTGAAAATAGTTTCCTAAGGTACAACATATTATGGTGAATGATTTTATTATGTTGCTTTTATCCTACATATTATTTTAGATCATTTTTCTATTCATCTCTCCTCTTATTGTAGTGTAGGAAGTATTTTTGTACCTTAGTTTCCTTTCACAAATAATGTTTAAGGATCTATGATAGGAGTAGGATTAGTAGTAGATGCACTCGTCAAAATAAAAAGTTATATGGGCATAAACCATTTGTAAAGTATCAAATCCATATGGATTAGTATCAAACATATCAAGAAATATATTTAGCAATTTTGTAGGATTTTCTAAATTATCCAAACTAGTTAACTCACTTGTAAAATATTGAGTTTTCACATAATCATCATGATTATACTTATTGTTCTCTTTGTGAACACTAAAATAGACTACATTCTTATTGGTTTGGGTAATACTAGACAAGCACTCTTTCATGGTGGCATAAATAAAAGATATGAAAATAGATCTTGAAGATATACTTTCATATTGAAAAAAAATGTATCAATGATATATTAGATCTAAAAGTGTATGATAGTCGAGGGTGGGAAGGTTGACTAAAAACATATCACAATAAAGTAGCAAACTCTAATAGAAAAATATATAATAATGTAAAAGAAAATGAGGCAAAGAGATACTAAAGATGTTCAAAATGTAAATACAAAAAAATACAAATCTAAAAAGACTCTAATAGGATATGAAACCTTAGAAGCAAACTAGGTTGTGTGAGATTAGACAAGTTCACCAAAAAAGAAAAGGAAAATAAACTTTCTTTAGAGTTAACTTAGTCTAATTAAAATAACTGTAATTAATGAAACACGAAGTAGCCTAAATTATCTAATTATAGATAAGTAATTATAATCTAATAATGTTCAACAATAAATGCATTTAGCTCAAGTGTTGATTGAAGCTTGGGTGCTTTAGAGGAAGATTATGGATCTTGTCAAATATATGCTTATATAATAATGCCTCCCAATCAATGATGTATCTCAAAATCTATGCTAGATTTGTGCCCATTCAAAGGACAAATTTGTGAATTTGGGACAAGTTCATAGTCACAAATTAGTCCTCTGAGTTCAAATTCATCCCCACATATATGTTAGATTTTTCTCTCCTACTTGCCTAGTGCATTTATGTAATCTCAACCATTTCTAATAAATGAGAAACTAGTGATATTTGGAAATACTTTGGAAGGGTTGTCATTTTGTTGCAAGGAGATAATTTCTCCTAGGTCAATCCCTAAAAATGTGTTGAAAAGATCAAAAATATTAGGCAAGGGCCCTACTATGGAGATGTGTCTCTTTTTAGTGCACCTATTAAAATGTGTTATTAATCACTTCCAATGCTCCACAATAAGAGAAAACTTTTATATTTCATATTATTAAAAATGAATGTGTTGAATGTCTTTAAATAATAAGACATAACACCAAATTGCACCAAGCATGTGTTTAGTTAGGTCAAGGTGAGAAGGTGAATGAGGTCAATAAAGAAATAGAAAATGAATTTACAAAGGAAGGGAACAAATCCATGATTGCAAAGTCACCCCCACAACCATAGAAATGCCCTAGTGTGGACAAATGGTTAGATTGAGGTGGCTAATGACTATATGGATAAAGCAAATGTGTAAAAGTGTGTATAAGGATAGGATAGGGGTTAAATGCATGGAGATATGTGTATATCTAAATGGATAAAAGGATGGGGAAATGGGCCCAACTTTGTACAAGATTGTGATGTGTTGATATGTACATGTATTAAAACAAATCGTCAAAAAGAGCACAAAATGATATGAGAAATAGCATGAGTATACAAATTTCACCATTACAATTATATTGATATCTTTCACAATCTTTTAGATTGGTTTATTTAAGATATCTATACTAATTTATTTTATTTTTGTTAATCATAACAATTATTTTAATTAAGCTATGAGGTGTTCCACAATGGCAAGATAGAGCCTCATATCATGACCACATACAAAAAATATCTCTTAGCTAAAATTTGATAGTCATTTTCACATCAAATAATTAATTAATTGATAATAAACATAAATTTAAGAAGTAACATATAAGTATATAATATTTAGTGCACTTTTCAAAGTGTAAAAAAAAAGAAAAAGAATTTACTCAAATAATAAAAATGTGCTTTTTTCAAATAATAAAAAAATCAATTTAAAATTAAAATTAAAATTTATCTGTCCATATAAATAAATAAAATAACTCTATACCAATTTTAAATAAATACATCTAAGATATCTATATTATCTAACATCAATCCTAACTCATTTATGTAGATTTATTATTTGTTTAAATAATTTAATTATTTAATTAACCTATCTATTTATATAAGAGGTTGATATTTTTCTCTTTGAAAATTTGCTTTCAACCATATTAATAATAATAATAATAATAATAACAAGGGTATTTAATTTCAAACTAATATATCATGTCAGCCTATAAAACACCAAGCGAACGGTCACATTGTCTACAAAATTTGAGCGGGCGTTTTTAATAATTAATTAAATAAACACCTTGTGAATAGTCTTTGACTCTTTACCGATACAGCTTCCCTCCGTGTTATAAAGGGCACAGGAAGTAATAAACGAACAAAGACCGTTGGATCGAAAGTCCATCCGACGGCTATCAATTAAGTGGGAACAAATTCAAATTTGAAATGTTAAACGGTTAGATGTTTGAAAATTACAAGCAAGTTACCGTTAGAGGGCAAGGGAGCGTTGGTGTTTTTTTTCTTTGACAATATCCAGAGAGGGGTTCATTTTCATTTCATGTGTACCTAATATTATTTTTGGGCATACTTGAAGCGTTTGGATGATCTAATGGACAATAAATTTCGATCATTGTTGATGGAGAGTTGGAGTCCAGAACAAGGTAAGTCGTACCCAAGTCATTTATTTGCCTCCTAATCCAGGGAGATATTCCTCCTTGAAATCCATCTGCTCTACAATGCCTGCCCGCGTTTCTTTTGATGAAGTAGAGTAGAAAACAATAGTGGGTTATCCAAGAAACACAATTTTAGTTTTCTATCACCTGTAGGATTTGCTGCTTACGAAACAGGTTTTTCTTGCGTATGCAGGGGTTTCGCCAGATTTTGTAGTGTGTGGGGGCTCTCCTGAAATGGAATTTGAGGCACAGGACAACAGTTTTTCTTTCGATTCGAAGATTGAAGATCATGGCCTTGGTCAATGCGATTTTTCTAAGAGGAAATTCGAGGCAGGGACAAAGGCAGATTGCTTGACCTTGAATCCTGAGGAACAGCAAGATCAAAGTCTGGGTAAGATGGGTTTTCAAGAAATGGAATTGAAGGCAGAAACAAATTGCTTCTCCTTCGATTGCGAGGAGAAGCAAGATCAGAGTCTGACGGTGGCCATGTTTCCAGAGGTGCATTCCCCTCTCGCAGCCGAAGGCTGGTCTGAAATACCCCTAAAGACTCCCATTAAAAAGGAAGAAGAAGAAGCTCATTTCAACACTCCTCCACCTCACACTGCGGTTGAGGACAGAACTCTTGACGTTCCTGCTCCTGTTTCCAGTGGCTGCAGTTTGGAGGATAATGGGTGCCAGACTGACATGTACTTGGAACCTGAAAGCTCTGAGGATCTCACTATCTGCAATTCAGTCATAAAACTTGTAACAGGACATCACGATATGGAGATTTCCAAAGGTACCGTCTCTTGAACCCTCAATTTTTTTGTTTCATCGGTTTCCATGTCTCATCTTTCTTTTTAGGAAGCACGTTGAAACATGTCTCTGAGGTCCTTCATTGCATAGACAGATTTCTGTGACTTGTTGGTAGTGATCATCTGGCTGCATTTGTTTATGTATGCTAGTTTAGGGTTTGAAGTGATGCACTAGCCTGGTCATTTTCTGGAAGCATCTACAAACATGCTCTAGATTTACTGTAGTGTACACAGACACTTTTCTTTTAGCTTAGATGCCAATGTCTGCGGAGAATGGCATCCCTTTTATTCACATGTCACTTGGATAGGGAAGAAAGCAGCTGGAGTGAAACATCTATAGCTAGCACACTGCACACACGAATGAATATTCTTGGATGAAGATTATTTCACCCAAGGACTTCTTGTAGTGTATTAATTTCCAATTTCTTGGTGCCGTGGTGTTTACATACTAAATTTGGTCACATGTTAATTGGATAAATGAGGTTTTCCTTGACAGATGCTCCTATTCTTGGATGAAGATTATTCTTCCTAAGGAATCCCTGGTAGTATTACTCCATGAGGTTATAGCTGTAGGATATCTGTTAGTTGATCAACTGAGTGCATTCGTCCACCAATGTTACCTGCTGCTTCGCAAATGATAGATTTGTTTTTATTTCATTAATTTTTTATGTTTAAATAATGCACATTGTTTATGTGGTAAATGATTGCAGAAAATACAATCATATTCATAAATGCTGGAGAACAACTAGCAGGAATTGATTTTCAGGAAGATTTGTATTTTGTTGGTGGAGATGTAATAAGAACAGAGGAGGCTATTGTAGAAAAGGAAGTTTCATGCATATATCAAACAGCTCGGTTTGGGAACTTCTCTTACGTAATTGGGGATCTTCCTGCCGGGGAGTACATTGTTGATCTTCACTTTGCAGAGATAATCTTTACAAATGGTCCCCCAGGGATGCGTGTTTTTGATGTCTTTATACAGGAAGAAAAGGCAAGATAACTGTATTCAGGTTACATATATGTTTTCTTTGTTTCCTAGCACTAGTGCATGTTTTTATAAGTTGAAATCATGGTGCAGGTTCTATCTGAGTTTGACATTTATGCTCGAGTTGGTGCCAATACTCCTCTTGTCCTGGTGGATGCTCCAGTAAATGTAATTGATGGAGGAAATATAACTATTGGATTCAAAGCAATCATTGGCAGCCCTATTGTCAGTGCAATATGCATAAGAAAAGCACCTCACCTTGGTATAAACTCAAATTTCTAGTTATCGGATGTATTTTATTCATGGCGATGTAGATGTTTCCACATTAAGGATTGAGCATGCAAAAGTTTGATATACCACTGACAGAAGTAAGCTGTAGGTGGAAAGATAAAAGTTCAGTCCCATGTTAGAGAAGAAGATTCAAGGCAAATAGATCAAGTCCAGGAACTGATACTCGATGAAGAGGACTGCAATCAGAAGGTAATGATGAGATAGATAGCCCTTATTTCTGGTCATCTTATAGAAGACAGAATTACAAGGACGTTTCTCACAGCTAGCAGAATCTTTATTTCTTAAAGCATCCTTATTTCCTCCCGACTAAATAATATTAGGTTACAGTAAAGATTTTTTATCAAGAATTAAAAAATGTGCGTCAATTGTTTTTCAGTGTAGAGGCAGAAATTGTAAAACTGCTATGGAGTACAAAAGGAAGTTCGAAGAGCTTAATAGAGATTTTGAATTGAAGAAGAAAGAATGTCATGAGGCATGGATGTCCCTGGAAGACACCAATCGCCAACTTGAAAAACTAAGGAATGAACTGATGCGCAAGTCTATGCATGTGGGCTCCTTAGGTACAAAGGAGATTGACCTTACACTGCAAACTTCAGCAATTCTATGCCAATTTGTGATTTGGTATTTATTTTCTTAGAATTTATCCATGTTTTACAGCGTATGCAGTGGAGGGTCAGGTAAATGAACTAAGGGATCTTCAGGACAAGCATGAGATGGAGAAGAAAATGTGGGTCTCTAAAGTCCATCTATTGAGTGATAAGCTCAAGGTAGGAAGTGGGAACCATATTTTGTATCATCAGGGATTACATATTTTTCTCTATGTACCAACTGTGCAATCTGAACATGATTTTGAAAATTTTCTGGGGATAGCAGATGTTGAAGAGTGAATGTGTTAAAGTATCAGAAGAGGCCAATTCTTATGTCTCATCATTCGCTGATATGAATGGAATGACTTCTGCTGTGCAAGCTCTACGTGAGTTTTTAAATTCTTGAACTATTTTTAACTTTTCATCTCAAAGATAGAAGGATCTGCTATTTATATAAATTTTTTATTTTGCAGTTGATCAGCATGAAGAACTAAAAGTCCAGTTCATTGAACTAAAAGCAAAGTTTGTAGAAGAGTGTAAGGAACGTAAACAACTCTACAACAAATTGCTGGAGCTCAAAGGCATGTTAACAGTTTCATGTTTTTTATTATCTGCATGAAAACAATCAGGTCCTTGGGACAGATGCTGAGTTTGTAGTTGCTTTTGTTTCTCTCCAGGAAACATTAGAGTCTTCTGTAGGTGCCGACCATTGAGTGTGGAGGAGGTTGTGCAAGGAGCTGTTTCTGTAGCAGAGTTTGATGCTGCCAAAGACTGCGAGATCAGCATACGAGCAAACGGGGCTCCCAAAAAGGTCTTCAAATTTGATTCAGTTTTTACCCCACAAGATAATCAAGGTAAATGTTCTTTTCGGACAAATATTTCAGTTGAAATTAATTATTTAGGAGAAGAGTATATCTGAAAAGGATCCTTTTATTGTCATGTCAAGCAGAGAAGTGCATGAGTATGTTTAAGAAATAACTCATTTGTCACTTGTTGTTCTGGCAGTGGATGTTTTTGCCGACACTGCACCTGTTGTCGTTTCAGTTTTAGATGGCTACAATGTTTGCATTTTTGCATATGGACAAACTGGAACTGGGAAGACATTTACAATGGAGGGAACAGAAGAAAACCGAGGTGTCAACTATCGAACATTGGAGGAGCTCTTCAGAGTAGCTAATGAGAGAAAAGGGCAATTCAAGTATGATATCTCTGTTAGCGTTCTAGAAGTATATAATGAGCAAATCCGAGATTTGCTTTCAGCTCCTACTCAACAAGGACAGGCCATAAAGAAGTAAATCCTAAACACATATAAGGCTTAACGTTTTCTCCAATTAGGTTGTCATGACATAGTTCTCAAATATTTGATAAAATTCAAATTATTTGAAATTGTTGCATGTGTTATTGATAGGTTGGAGGTAAAGCAGGTAGCTGAAGGGGTCCATCATGTTCCAGGGCTTGTTGAAGCACAAGTGCATAGCATGAGTGAGGTCTGGGAGGTGTTGCAAACTGGAAGTAGTGCTCGAGCTGTTGGCTCAACGAATGCTAATGAACACAGCAGTCGTTCTCACTGGTATGTGATACCCCTGAAGATAATTGATTCAAAATTTTAATGCTTTATTCTGTACCTTGGTGATTTATTCTGACATAAATCAGGTTTTTGATACCCTTGAACATAACTGGTTTAAAATTTTAATGCTGTTTCTATATCTTGGAGAAAAATCATTGTTTTGATACTTCTTAAGATAAATCCTTTAAATTTTTTGCTTTGTTCTGTGCATTGGATGTAGGTCATATGTTTGATTTTCAATAACTCCTCATGTATTGGTATTTTGCAGTATACTTTGTGTGATGGTTAGAGGTGAGAATTTGATTAATGGAGAGTGCACCAGAAGCAAGCTTTGGCTCGTGGATCTTGCAGGGAGTGAGCGAGTAGCTAAAACTGATGTTCAAGGGGAACGCCTTAAAGAGGCACAGAACATCAACAAGTCACTCTCTGCACTTGGGGATGTGATATCTGCTCTGGCTAGCAAGAATAGTCATATTCCATTCAGGTTCGTATGATAACAGAATCTATTTCTCTCTATATTTTTTGTTTTTGTACATTAAAAGAGCACAATTTTTTTAATTTCTATTATCTACTGTTGGATACAGAAACTCCAAGCTAACACATCTGCTACAAGATTCATTAGGTGTGAATCTTTCCTTTCTAATTGTTTGCCTTCTAGATGTTCTGTTTTTTTCATTCAGTAGCTACTCCATCCTGAGCTAATTAAAACAGTTTACGACATCTGACATTAATTATAATTGCAGGAGGCGACTCAAAAACTCTCATGTTTGTACAAATTAGTCCGAATGAAAACGATTTAAGTGAAACACTGTGCTCACTCAATTTTGCTAGCAGAGTTCGAGGCATAGAGCTCGGTCCTGCTCGGAAACAAATTGATTCAACTGAGCTTTTGAAGTATAAACAGATGGTAATCTCTATATATGGCTCTTAAAGAAAATGCTTCCACCAAATACAGCTTTCAATCATGCTGTGCATTTAACCATTTTGGAACATTCATTGTTGATGAGCTTACTGCTGAAATCTGTGCAGGTTGAAAAGGCCAAACATGAAGGGAAAACGAAGGATGCTTCAGTAAAGAAGATGGAAGAGACCGTACAAATTTTGGAGGCAAAATTGAAGGGAAGAGACCAGGCAAATAAGAGTCTTCAAGACAAGGTTTATATAATGCTGGCTTACTTTGATTGGTGATAGGAATAAGCTGAAATGTTTAACCTACGTTAAAACTTTTGTTGCTATGTGATAGGTGAAAGAATTAGAAGGACAACTTGCTGTTGAGAGAAAGGCTCGATTAACTCTGGAAGGTAGAGTTAAAGAGCAACAGCAACAACAGGCAGAAAAACTATCTGAAAAGCCTCCTCTAATGCGTCTCAAGAATGTCAATGAAGCCAGTGTATTAAGAAGAGACTTGGTCAACCTCTCAGATCCTTTGACTGAAAATAGACAGAGGTACAATACCCTGGATTGCAGTGGAGGAAAGCCGCAGGATAGTGAGATCCTTCCGAGGAACGGCATGATTGATCCTTATTCCAAGGAACAGAAAGAGAATAATGCTGAGCTCTGTGATCATATTCAGAAGCCTATGCCAAGGAGAACAGGCAGAGCTTCAATATGCACAACAACTCGAAGAACATCAATTGTTCCTCCTGCAAGGCGAGTATCAATGGTCCCCTTACCAGTCACACGGAAAGATTGTGTAATGGATACAATCACATCATCTAAAATTAGTGAGGAAGAAGAAGCTACTAACAAGGAGTCTTTTGCTTCAAATCGGAACCCTGTTTTGATACCAAATTCTAGTCAGGATCCAGTTATGTTACCTACCTCTACTCCTGTCAGCTTAAGAGGACTTAGGACTTCTAACACACTTAACAGATTGCGCCGTAGTATTCATAAGAAAGTTCAATTAAATTCTCCCCTTCTGAGAGGGCAGCATAATGAACTCGCTGCCGGTGAGAGGGCAAAGTTGCCACCACTTGATACTAATAGAATCAGACGGATAAGCTCTGCCAAAACCTGGGGACGAATTTCCGGCACTGGAAATATCTCTGCGCAAAGAGTATTGTGTTCAAATAGATCTGGCATGAAGCCTCCAACACAGATGAAAGAAAAGGAGAGGGGATGGAACAGGTAATGGGTAATGCAGCAGCTATTTTTGGCTGCATTGCAGGATCAATAGGAGACTTCTCCCTGTAAAACAAGTAGGAAGATTTTTATTTACATGTTTTTTTAAGTTCCACACTTGTATACTCTAGGATATTCTTTTAACCTTGGCAATCTGCCAGTTTGTTGACTGCTTGATATAAGACCAAGGCAACAATCAGATGGTTCGAGTCACTATTCTCTAGCTTATGTCAGTACTGTAGTTGGACCTGTAGTCATGGATTGTGCTTCCCTAACAATCTTTCTTCGTGTAAGATTGACCTCCATTTGTAAAAATCTTCCCATATATTCTGTCATTGATTCATACATAATGCATTTAATCTCTCCTTGAATGGATGTTTGAGTTGTTGGTATGATTAGAATAGACATCTTAAATACATCTATCTAAAAAACGCCAAGAAATATCAATTTGGAGCTATTATATTTACTTTAAAGTTATTTTAGTTTAGTTTAAAACTATTTTATTTAAGTTATAATACATGTAGACATAATTGTTGCGCTATTTATTTTGAAAATATTAAATACAAATGTTTTGACATGTAAATGGCTGTCAAATTTAAGTTTTTTGTTAACACACTCACGCAATTACACTTCACTCATTGCTGCCATTGTAAAATGCCTCTTGACATTAAAGGATGCATAGGTATCAAAATGAATTTCTAGTTAGCTCTAGTTAAATCTGCATTCAGAGTGCTTGCCATATTTTCTCTCCTTTATTTATACTTTATACACAATGCTGTTTGTTTCCAGTCCTTGAACGGAAGATTGAGATCTATTTATATTTTCTTCCTGCTGGGTATGATAACAACATTTCGCCTCAACTGGTATGCAATGCTATCCAAAATTGTGTTCCTTTTTCACTGTGTACTGCTTCACAAATGCACAGCCTTCACACTGTATCCTTTCTTTAGTGCTGATTTATTTAGTATCATTATTTGGCTTTTCTCTTTCGAATGAGGTCAGTGTGTGATTTCAGATATTTGTGAGGTGGTCGCTCAATGTAGTTATGATAATTATTTGGTTCTCTGCAAAAGAGCTTATGCTGTAGGTGAATTCAGACACTTAAGGATGGTTGTTTATCCTCTTCCCCCTTATAATGCCAATCATAAATTAAACTATACATAACTTTCTATCAGGGCATGTGAAAGGATGAATTGGGGACTAAAATATAATGTTCACTATTTTCTTTCCCCCATTCAAATCAGCATTCCACTATCATCTAGTAAAATAATTTGCTTAATAAGATTTTGTGACAATAATAATTACAAGAAATTATAAGGTTTTGTTACAATCATGATTACAAGGCTGTGGATCTTGGATGGGAGGAATTCTTTGTAACACAAATTTACTGCTTACCCGGTGCACCTGGTTAAACATAGCTGATATTTTATTAATAAATTAAGTGCAACACAAGTTCTTGCGTGTGCCCAGAGACATTAGGCATTGAAGTACAAATAATCCTACAATTACCAGGTAAGTTTTGAAAACATGGAGAGTTTACAATCTTTTGCATAGCTTCTAGTGCATGTCAAATTTGTAAAGCCACAAGCACCCACCTAGGACATTAAGGACAAAAAATTGGACAAACTAATTTTTCATGATACAAATATGATGTGCATGTCATATTGCACACATGCTTGCTCAAAGTACTGCAACACAATGCAATGATGTGCTTAGCATGTGCACCAATGCAACAAGCATGAGAACACAAACAAAAGACTTACTCGAAGAGGTTTCAACTACTCAAAATGGTGAATATATCCATCTCCAAATACAACACACATTCATAAGACAAGTAAATCACCTCTAATCAAATTACATTTATATTTCTACAAGAATCATAAATCATGCTTTCTAACCATGTTTTAGATATAGCCAAAACATGAGAATTTCATTGCACATGCTAACACATTCAACTCCAAGGTCAAGCAATGTTGAAATAAACAATAGATTTCATACCATAAATATGAGTGGATTAAAATAGAATTCATAACTGTTCTTGCTCATAATTACAATTTTTCATGTAAGAACTCAAATGAGTTGATATACATTTACAACCAAAGTACAAAATGACAATTTATCACCTCTAACAAGGTCATGAAATCTTTACACACTCCAAAATGCTCCAAAGATCCACAGGTCGCAATGATGGTTCAATGCCACCCAACCATCTAGAGCCCTTAGGTCCAACCCTCTAAATTAGGAGGCAACCAATTGGGTAGTCCAACAATACTCACACCAAACATGGGGGATGAACATACACATGCTATTCATATCTCATATTGTGAATTTTTGAACAATCATACATGAAATATACACATAATAAAGCAATGCATATACCTACTAATCACACTAATACAAGATACAACCATAACCATAATTAGGAAGATACACCATCACACATGTATAATGGGCTCACAAACACTCATTGAATTCACAATCTAACACAAAAGCAAAATTATAATCAATGTTTTATAGGGATGCATCCCCCCAAAAAAACCTTGTGTTTTGGGGATGGAGATGTTTTTGAGATGTGGGGACTTAGGGGAGATGTACCACCACCTTCGTCGAGACTCTAGGGACATCGTCAAGGCAATGGGGGTGTTGGGACGTCCCCAAGATGTTTGAGGGACTCCCAAGAGTCTCTCAATTGTCCTGAAGACCCCTAGGCGTCCCCCGCGACCGACAGGCCAAAAAGTTATTTAAAATTTAAAAAACTTTTTTTTTTAAACTTGCTTCCAAGGCCAAACCCTAATGGCCAACGGGCCCCATCTAAACCCCTCAAACACTATAGAATACCCTTAAATCCTCATTTTTACTCACAAACACAAATCAACACCCTTAAATCCTATAGAGGTTGACATCATTTGTACTAAGTAGACAAAATTTGCCACTCTTAGGGGTTATTCTAAGGAGGCCTAGATGGATAGGACAACTATGGCACAAGAGGACCCAATTTTGTGGTAGACTATGCATGGACCAAATTCTTCAACTACCACTCTAGCCATTCATTTTCTATCTCAGGTTTCTAGTTCTTATGTTGCTAAGAAGAATTGGTTTACTTATAAATTCATCCACTCCTTTAAGAGGAATATGCTTCCCTCTCGAAAAGCACAAAAGCTTGTGTTTGTACATTGTGTGTTATGTCTCATTAACTGCAAGACGCTTTTGTACAAAGAGGGTCTAGCAGCTTGATGGGATGTAGAGCCAGAGCTAGAATAGATTGATGAGGATGCTATAGTTACATAAGTAGGGTTGGTTGGTATTAGTTTGGAAGAGCTTGACCATATGAAGTCCAACAATTCTAGTGATGAGGAGTTTGGGAATGACTAGAGGCCTCACTTCACTCCATTTTGTTATTTTGAACATTTGTAATAAGCATTCTACTCATTGTAATCATCATTATGAAATCTTGAATATTATATAAATTTTGAACTCTACATTTTCATTCTTCAATGTTAAATTCTTAATGTTCACTTCAAAGTTTAGTATTTTTTAAGTTTTACTAATTTTTCAAAGTTTAATTTATAATTCTTATACTTATACATCTTTTTATGACTATTTTTTCAAGTATATGTATATCAATGCCCCCACCCACACCATCACTTTGTTGTTGTCCCCTCGATGTCCCCAAAACCCTTCCCTACATCCCACTGTCAGGAAACTACATGGAACTATGAGTATAATGGAGTGTCATCACATGGAATTTATGGCCATCACAAAAAAAAATGAGAATTGTGCCCATCCAATGGAGTCCTCAATGACATTGTCATTGATCTCTAGGATTGGCCCCATGTCCTTCATGATCATACAACATACCCACATGGGCATACACGTGAACTCATGGGTTAAGTCTTTTTACATGTGAAATATGTAACCCATTCTTTGAAATTATTTATTTTATTCTCTCATTAACTCTAGTGTCATTTGCATTACAAACAAGTGAGAGTAAGAGTCCACTCCATTAAGACCTAAAAAAATTACCTTTTAAGTCCACATAGTTAAAAACACAATAAGGGCATGGTATGGAGAACAGGGTCCAATCATAGCACACATATGTGTCATATTTTTCACTGTCTTATTTCCATGGGAAAATTCTATTCCCACAAAATAATACCAAAAAAATGCCATGAATTCAATTTTTTATTTTTCAACATGCATGAAACTTGCAAAATCCGGTGGAAGTCCAAGCCCCACCCAAATATCAGATTTTTAATTTCCAAAAACTAAGAATACCCTTTTGAAGCTAAGGGCATGGAAAGCATTTTTTTCCAATCACTTTTTTTTTTAAAATTCACCATAATTTCAATGTAAGATTTTTTTTTAATAAATAATTGGGATTGTTAAATTGATCCCCTCAATTTAGCAATCCACCAATACAATTTTTCTCTACTAAAGAAATGTCCTATGCATCCACTTAAGTTGGATCATATGGCAAAAGCATAAATTTTAAAACACAAAATAGATAGAGTAAACAAAGGGAAGACACCTCCAATGCAAGCTCTCACAAATGGGATGATTTTCTTGCAACTATTCCATTGAAGTCTAGCAATCCTTTCTTCCACAACACAATGCCAAGCAACAAAACCAACAACCCCAATTTTCATGCCCTACCAAGAGGAGAAAAGAAGGAAAAAGAGAAGAAAAGAGTCCTAAAAATTCTAGTGCCTGATGTAGTCCCCCTAATTTCCAATTCCCAAAATGAACTTTTTTTCTTTTATACAAAAATCACTTTTAAAAAATTCTTCTATTTTCATTTCACATTCCTTTCAAAATAAAACCTTTTCAATTTTCCAAATTAAATCTTATGAAATAATTTATTTTAATTAAATGATTAAGGTCATCAATTAAACATCAACAAATTCCAAATGCATTTTCCCCAATAAATTAATGCTTGCCTAGGAGGCAAACATAGGAAACACATCAATGATGTTTGCATAATAATAAAGTAATTTTTTGATTAAAATATATATTTTAGTTTTCCATTCAACAACATTAAATATATTGTGAGGTGCATAACACCATAATTCTAATGTATTACTAGCATAAATTTGTTTTGCAAATATACACAAAATACGGAATATGATCAAATGCAATTAATCACAAGAGTCAAACAACCTACAAAAAACACACAAACACATTTTACATGGTGTTTCCATATGACTTGAGAATTTCCATAATCAATCAATTTAGATTTAGGTTGATGGGGTCATCAAAGGCTCATTTGATAACTCAAAATCAAGTGAGATGGAAATGAGCAAACAACACTTTTACCCAAGACAATTGTCTCCAATTTATCATTATTGGTGAAAACCTATGCTTGCACACTCAATCCTTGGAATACATTCAATGTACAAAAATTGTTGCAATAGAGTTTCTATTATTCACATTAACAATTGCTCTAGGAGGAATGTTTTTATGTGGTGCTAATGATTTAGCAACTATCTTTGTCGCTTTTGAATGTTTGAGTCTATGTTCTTATCTACTATCTGGATATACCAAAAGAGATGCATGGTCTAATGAGGCTATTGTGAAATATTTACTTATGGGTGGAACAAGTTCTTCTATTCATGTTTATGGTCATTCTTGGCTATATGGTCTATCTAGAATACATCAATCACACATGTCCAATACCAGTTAAAGTTTAGTATATAAAAACCAATGAGATGGTATCCTTGCCTACATTTGATAGAAAATCATCTATCACTAGCATGATTCAAATATAAGGATGCATAGTAAAATAATCACAGTGTTGAACTTCATGAACATAAGCACAAACACATATTATAGTGAAATTAGTTAAATTGGAAATGCTACAAAGTCTAACATATAAAAACACACATAAAAATAGATACAAAATCCATACACCTAAAATCCATACATCTCAATGGCAATCCTTATGAACATCATCAACAAGTATGATATAGTATCCAAATGAAATAATAACAAATTGTTACATCTAACTGAAAAACCACCTATAACTAGTATGATCTAGTTACAAGTTGAGGAATCATTAATAATCCACAAGGACATCACATATAACATATATAGTGAAAATAATGAAGTTGAAACAAAAGAAATTCCAAAATATAAAATCACGACATATGTAGCTCATAATAGATAGTTGAAAATATATATGTTAATATAAAATCTCATTGACAACGCACATTAATGGAAATCCAAAACATTACACATAGTGATAAAATATATATAAAATCACATCATAGGCTTCCAAGTTGTTCTATCATAACATCTTAATGGGCATACATGCCCAAATCAAAAGGTTCAGTACACAAGATCAAAGCATCCATGTACCATAACACATTGACCAATCACTCAATATAAAATATAATATCTAGAACTAAGTAACTCACAAGGCACATATGCTAGTGGGCATTACAAAATCGATTAACTAGTATAGTTAATAATTTTGACAAAACAAGACATAGATTGAACTATTTTCAAATTGAATTGTAGGAGAATGATTGTAAGTTTATTGTATTTTATAGTCTTTGGGTGCATTTCAAGGTACAATTCTCATGGTATGATGACAAGGCATATTGTAGTAGTAGTAGTAGTAGTAGTAGTGAGATAGAATCATTAGGTGGTTACGAACCTATTATCAAATTCTCATGGTATGATGACAAGGCTTATTGTGAATACCATAGTTCAAAAGGTCATGAAACATCAAACTGTATTAAACTCAAGAACCTCATACAAGACCTCATTGATCAAGGAACAATAACTATTTAGGAAAATATTCAAGACTTGTCCACCAATGATCATATTGACAATGTCTCTACTTAACCTAATGAGAATGTCAACATACATCAAGACTCTTTTCCAAAATATGATCAACATCCTCTACCAAGGTATAGTAATGTTCCATTCCAAGATATTTTAACATCATTCGACCTCATGGTTGTAATTATTGAAGAGATTCTTAACGCACCATTTAATTCAAATTCTCTTGAGGATCAAGAAACCCTAAAACCAATACCCACATTTGATGAAGATAATCTAATCCAAATCTACCACCTACATGTTCAAATTTCAAAGAAATCCAAGAGTCCTTTGAAAGTAATCTTTTCTTTGAAATTGATCCATGTCAGAACTTAATCCAAAGCATATCAAAGGTAACTCTAAAGTTAGTCAAGGTAAAGAATTCATATCACCAAAATACTATAATAACATCCAAATTTCTCCAATAGAAGACCATATCCATATACCAAGCACACATACATCTACCCATATGATGCATACTTTTGATGGACACATAGATGATCTTCCAAAAAAAGAAGCCCAAGTACTCTCACCAATCATGAAGGGTCACCTACTCTTCATATCCTTACAAATGATCAAGGCATAGTAGAATCCACAACTATCTCAGAAATTGATTATTAAGAAGACTCCTACATGTGAATCACAAACATCCATTGAAGAGAAATAAAAAATTGATCATGAAGAAGACTCTTACATGGACTATGAATCATCAACATCTCTTGAGGAACAATCAGAATCATACATATTCCAAATTCAAATTGTAGACATTGAATATGAAGACATTCAACATTATTAGGGCAAAGGATTAGGCTTACAAGAACATGTTACCTTGGAATCAATACAAACAACCAATAGTCTTAAGCAGAATATTGGTTATACAATAAATAAGGAATCCAATCATGTCATTGATACCTCTATAATACTAGGGAAAACTTTACCTACTGCAAACATCAACATGGGGAGCACAAATATTCCTTATGATAAATTCGCTACCAACACTACAACCATCCATATCATGAATATATTGGAACACAACAGTCTACTGAGAGGGGGGTGAATCAGTAGGTATTAAAATTTTAACCCTTAATTCTTTTGTGCATACTGACTTCTTAAACACTTAGTGTGCAGATTAAAACATGAGATACAAAAATATAAACAAGTACACACATGAACAACACACAACACAAGATGTATGTGGAAAACCCAAGATGGGAAAAACCACAGTGAGAAATGATGCTAGGAGCTAATGTCCTAATCCAGCCTCACAATCCAATGTTCAGTTACAATGCTTTAAGGGCACCAAACCTAAGGAGACACCAAATGCTTGGTTTTAGGAGCACCTACTCCAAGGAAGAACCCACTCCCTACTTTGAGCAGCTACCCAAATATCTGATGGCACCCACCAATCAGATTTAAAACAAAATTTATTACAATTTGTTCTACAAAACACAATTCAATGTTACAACTTACTCTAGAACTGCTCAAGTCTTTGTTGCAGCCTCTGCAACACACATACTTGGCTCTGCACAACACTGCTCTATTCTGCACCTTAATTCATTAGTGCATTCTATGCCAATCTCAAGAGCTTCAAAAAAATCCCTTTTATGTTTTGCACTCTATCCTAATCAATCTTCTCCCTCTACAACACTTGGCAAAATCTCCACTATCCTATACTATATCATTTACACTAGCATACTATAAAATTGCCTCGTGATCCTCTCACATGTACAAATCATCTGTTAGGGTTTCTACAACACCTTTTTCTTAGCATTGAGCCACTCACACAATCAATGCTCTGTATAGGTTCAATGAATTTTCTAAGTATACTAACTTGCAAACCCTTGCAATCTGATATACATTAAATTCATTCCTTTGTTTATCCAATCTGATTTTGATCTCAATCTCTGTTACTATCAGTGTCGTCGTTATCTCAATCAAATATTCAATCATATTGGTCACTGGTGTAGCTAGACCAATTAATTTCAAGCACTAGGTCAGTTTCAGGTCGAAACCCCTGTACACACAAACATGGCCATTATAATTCATCATTTTGAATTCAAGTTGTTGATCTTTGTTCTTTGCGCCACGATCCTACGATCCTAGTTTTATCACACATCTTCAAATTCCAACCATCAAATAAATGATCCATTAAATCTCCACCACTGATCTTCTTCATACACCACTTGCTATGTTGAGGTCCACCAGGACACGCATCCTGAGCCCACTGACCTGCGAGCTCTGACAATGGACCCACAAAATCTCAGCAAGGTTGTAGGCTATTGCCACCTATTTGCATCGTGAAACTCACAACAACGATGTGAGTTGGTCTATTATTCAATTGCTAAGTTCCACCTATCTACATGCCACTCCTTCCTTTGTCGCCTTCCTCACTATCTAGTCCCACCAAACACATCCACGATCATCATCTGATCTTCGTGGATCAATCTCCACTATTGCCCGCTATCTCATGGGACTTAGCTAGGACCCACCACAAATGCAGCGGGCTAGTGGGGAGGCCATCAGATCTTACAGCCTCAAACACCACTATCAATATTCACTTAAGGCAAATATTTGCAACGAATTTAGGAAATATTAAGGTTAGAAAATATTTTTCAAGCCGATAACACTAAGAGAGGGGTCGGTTTCCCACATGACACCATAGGCGTAAGTTGTAACTTAAGCTACCTACAACCTGTGATAGATAATCAATGACGAAAGAAAAAGTCTATTGAACACCATGAAAATAGTACATGACAATAATGCAACATTCTAAGCAACTTTTGCAATTTGTACCACTTCTTCCATAACCAAATCAATGCCAACAATATCACTTACAGTACCAGTTCCATCTGACCTCTAATCCCCTTTTGACATCAATGACAATATGCCAATGATATCCCCCTTTGTCATTGATGGAAAAAACAAATGATCACTCAGCCTTATATTAAATTGATTTGATATCAATTCATACTCTATACCAATTGTTGAACCAATTGCTAAGAAGAATCTCTATACCAATTGAAGATATTTCAATCCAAGCTCTGTACAAATATCAGTTTTGCTTTCTCCCCCTGGATCAATTTCTTGAGCATGTCATTTGCACAACTTTCTCCCCTTTTGACATCAATGGAAAAGGGCACACTCCCCTTTAGAATATTCCTTAAAGAGAAAGAGGGGACATAGAATCTGCAAGCATCAAGTCGTTAGAAATTTGTAAAGAATTTTTTTCCTAACTTGATCTATCCTTCTCATATCTAGGGATGAAGAAAATACAAATGAAGCTCCCATTAGATCCATGCCCTATCACTCGAGTTTAGTGATATGATGTGGGAGCAATTACTCCCAACTTCTACCTTAGGTAATCAAATTGTTCCTTGGGAAGAGGCTTGGTAAATATGTCAACTACCTATTCTTTTGTGGGAACATACTCCATGTTGACCTCCTTGTCCACAACCTTCTCTCTTATGAAGTGATAATTGAAATGTGCTTCATCCTAGAGTGCATCACTGGATTCTTTGATATGTTGATGGCACTTGAATTATCACAAAGAATATAGATAGGTTCTTTGTATTCTACCTTGATGTCCTTGAGAGTTTGCTTCATCCATAGGACTTGAGTACAACATGTCGTTGCTACTATATACTTTGTTCTACTATGGATAGAGTAACTGATTCATGCTTCTTTCTCATCTAGGAAACCATTTTTTCCCTAAGAAGAATGCTTCTCCACTTGTGATTTTCCTATCATCTACACACCCAACCCAATCAACATCTATATATGTTGTCAAAGAAAAAAAAAATCCCTTGGGATACCACAACCCACAGTCAACAGTGTTTTTAATATATCTAAGAATTATTTTCACTGCATTGACATGAGACTCCTTTGGTGTAGCCTAAAATCATGCTACCATACATAGTGCTTGCATTATATATAGTCTTGATGTAGTTAAGTATGACAAGCTTCCAATCATAGTCTGATTTGCATCTGATGACTCATCTGATTTACCTAACTTACAGCCAGTTATCATGGGGGTACTAACAAGTCTACTATCTTCCATACCAAACTTTTTGAGCATTTCCTTAGCATATTTATTCTGAGATATAAACATTGTTGGAAGACTTGCAACATGTGCATGAAGGTTGGATGGTTGTGTTGGTTGTTTCTATGTTGTCATTGATGTCAACATGGTAATAACTACATGGTGTTGACTACATGGAAGTTTGTTTGGTTTACCAGAAGTTGTTCTCTGTCGGTAATGCTCCTCTATGATGGATCAACATGTTGGTATTTGAGTCTGAAACTCATCGCAAGATCTGATGTGACTCTAATCTTCTAACCATTTTTTATTGACTTATTCAGACTACTTTTTCTTGGATCTTGAGACGTTCTTTTGTCTATGAACTAGAAGTTATCTCTAACAGAGTTCAACTTTGTATCCTAATATTGTTCTATGTGTGGTGTACTGTGTGGGAAACTCTGCATTTTACTAGGGTGAACATTCTTATCCTGCAGTTGAGCTGGCAGTCTCTTTACTGATAGTATGATGGTAAATTAATGTATTCTCAGATTCAGAAGGTGTTTGCATTGAGGATTATTTGTTGGTTTGAAGAATTTTGTTTTTTAGTCTTGGCCGACTCAGCAAATGCAATATATTATGAAGACTAATAGTTGACTTGGCATAATGCGCTACACGGATAAAATGTTGAATCTTATATGGTGCCAACCTAATTGAAGTATAAGATACTTGCATATATATATATATAAGATGAAAGATAGAAGAGATGAGCAATGTAATTTGAAGAGAGAGCGAATAAGAAATACAAAAGAGTGAGAAGGATAAGTGAATGTGACCAAAGGAGAAGATTAGAGCCTAAATGTTTTTTTAGTTGTGATCAGTTTTGTTGAGCAACTACTGTGTGATGTAGTACTTTATATTCTGAGCTTCAGTGGAACTGAACCCTGCACAGTGAAGGTGTATTCCATCATTTCATTCTTTTGGCAATGAGCCACCATCATTGTATCTTGGCAGTAAGCCATATCTTTTGTACTCAGGTTGTAAGCCTTTTTAAGGATAGTGAGTCTTGGCAGTGAGCCCCATAATATTTTGTATCCAGATATAATATATTGTGAGTTAACCCTCACCATGGTTTTTCCCTCATTGGGTTTTCCACATAAAAATCCTTGTGTTCATGTGTGTGATTGCATTGACTTGATTTTATGTTGTCTCTTGTTGATTCAGTTAAAATGGTAATGATGATTAAGTGGATTTTATTATTGGTCTATGGAATACTGATTCACCCCCCCTCTCAGTATTCTAGATGTTCAACAATTGGTATCAGAACTTAATTCCTTGGAAGAAGCCTAACAGCTTGAGGAAGGTCCCAAATTTTGAATATAAGAAATTTTTTCCCTCGGAAGTGGTAACTACTGAATTTTCAGAAGAAATGGAAGCCCCAAAGGACAAGTTGATAAAATAAAATGAGCACATTGAAAAGCTACAAAGTTTATGTATAAATGCAGGTGATCTATTGACTGAAGGAGAAGAAATCATTACTACCCTACAAGAACAATTGGATGAGAAGAAAAGAATTGAAGAATATCAGTAAAATTGAAATTCAGAAGATGGATGAATGTGCGAAGCTTGAATTAGAAGCAAAAATCTGAGATCTAATCTGGAAAAGGCAAAGAGTTTTGAAGAAAAATTTAAGATAAGCTCGGTAATGCTTGATGACTTGACTAATTCTTAGAGACTGGAAAAAGATAAGAGTGGTTTAGGGTTTGAAAAAGGCCAGAGTTCTAAAGCGAAGCAATTCACTGAAAATATGTGCTACAAGGATACACAAGTCAAGGAGTGAAGAAGCAATTCCAGAAAAAAAACTCTTGTAAAACGGTATGAAGCAAAAAGGTATTTAGACTTCAATGGTGTTTTTCATTCTTGCAAGAGATTTTTTCATAAAGCAAAGGATTGTAAAAGAATGTGAATGAATCTAACAACAAAAAGAATGGGTATGAAGATAAAAAGGAAAATGGAAAGAAGAATTTTACTTGTTGTAAGTGCAAAAAATTGGAACACCCTAGTAGAAACAGCAGAAGAAAGAAGAACTACTATCCGGCGAAGAAGAATGATCGAACCTTTGATCTAGAAGTAAAAAGGAAGGAAATGGGCAGAACTTGGAGAAAGCATCCATCAACTTTATTTGTGCTGACCTTTGGTACAGATACTCCCATCAATCTCTAAATGAAAGCAGGAGCTGAGCAGGAGAAATCATCAGAAAATTTAATAAACCCCCTTATTGGTACTTGTGTCATATCATGACAGAAGTATATTTAATGAGGTAACAAGTTTAAGGTATTTTTCACATGTGTAAAGAATGAGGTCTGTATAATTTGAAAGGATGAAGGTGTACACTATTTTTGAGGTAATATACCTGCAAGTTGAAACATTTATTGCAAAATCATTCAGAATGGAAGGAATAAGTTTCCTTGTTTGAATTTGAGAAGAAGTATATTCGAATAGTATTGAGCAGAATTCATAATGAATCTTTTTTGGATTAATGAGGCACATTTGGTCACCAGAGAAGAAATTAGAGATGTAACTGGTCTATGTTCCTCTGGACCAGTTCCTAAGCTAAAGACTATGAATGAGAAAGAAATAATTGAGGTTACAGGCGTAAGTTCTAAAGGAAAGGAAATTGAATTGAGATCGATTGTTGATCTAGTATTGAGGTATGTTGCTATGGTCATTGGTCATAAATTTTGTATTTATGGAAATGACTTTACAGTTTCTACTGCTGTAGTGAATGTTGTTGTTGACATGATATTGAGAGGTATGGAATATGACTTGTGTGAGTTACTTCGCACACATCTTTTGAAGAATTTAAAGGAGATTAAGAAGAATACTTTTCGGTATGGCAATTTGGTTTTTTGTCTACTCTTTTACTTTTTGAAAGAGTTATCGGTAATAAGAAGGATAGAATGGTCAAATACATAGCCTATTGCCTATCAAATTAGGAATTTCATGATAAATATTGCTAGTTTGGATGCACAAAAGTCTGCCCTTGTTGCACTCTTTGGAACATTTCAGATGAGGATGAACAAAAGGTCTAGGTTTCTAGTAAGTGTTGTGGAAAGGTACTCCAGAAGCATAAATTTTCTTATGTCTACAAATTTTTGTCACATGGAAGCAGTTGAATCAAGTTTGGTTTGGATATTTGAATTGGATTATGAAGTGTCAGAGGCTGAAATTGATAACTATGCTAAAATTCTCTTGGAAATCCCTAAGCATCTTGATGATGAAAGTTTCTCTGGTAGTGAGACTAGAATAGGGAAGAAAAGGAAAAGTGTGGTAAAGATAGCAGATGAGAGTAAACTTAAACATGAGCATGAATGGATGAGTATTCAAAGAAATTTGGAACACTTGCAGAAGGTTATACCTGATGCTAATTTTGATTCATCTATTTTTGTTGTGGAGAATCTTCGTGGCATGATTAATTCTTTAAAGGATTACATCTTCAAACCTAAAGAGTTTGTTGGAATGAGGAATGAAGAAGAATTGAGTGATATCAAAGGAAAATGTGAGAATGTATACAATCGAGTAATGAAGGAATTGGAAAATGTACAAGGTTGTGAACAAGAGGCACATGAACTACTTTCTTTTTGTCTAGATTGGTCTAGCAATACATTGGATATGAGAAATGAAATAAGGTTGAGTGATTCTCGGCTGAGAACTCAAGCAGATACATACAAGTTAGCGAAAGATAAAGATAATCAGAGGTGGTCCTACATTGTGCAACTTCAAGAGAATTTTTTTTCTCTATAGGATCGAAGAACATATGTCATCAGAAAGTTTGTGGCACTCAAAGACATGATTAAATTTAGACATATTTTTGTTTCTAGTGCTCTTGGTTGTATTGGTGAAATATCAAAAATCAATCTTAGTCCCAATACTTTAATAGATGGCATAGAGTCTCTAACTAAACTTGAGCTATTTTACAAGACTCTTGTAAGTTTAAAAGGTTCATGGGAAGAAGGTAAAGTGTCATGGAAGGATTTTCTAGAGAGTCTCAGAGGTTCCTCTTCAGGTTAAATATGTGTTCATATCCTTTTGGCTACTTTTTTAATATACATTTTTTATAAGAGACCCCTTCCTTTGTCATTGATGTCAAAGGGGGAGAGAGAGAGGGAGAGAGAAAGAGAGAAAGAGATAAAGAGATGGAGAGTCAGTGGGAAATTTTTTTGTGAAGATAAGTTTTGATAGGGGAGTAAGTTAGAACATTCAGTTGCGGTATACTTGATAAAAAAATTGTCATGCATGTTGCCATCAATGCCAAAGGGGGAGATTGTTGGAAGACTTGCAACATGTGCATGATGGTTGGATGGTTGTGTTGGTTGTTTATATATTGTCATTGATGTCAACATGGTAATAACTACATGGTGTTGACTATATGGAAGTTTTCTTGGTTTACCGGAAGTTGTTCTCTGTCAGTAATGCTCCTCTATGATGGATCAGTATGTTGGTATTTGAGTCCAGAACTCATCACAAGATCTAATGTGACTCTAATCTTCTAACCATGTTTTATTGACTTATTCAGACTACTTTTTTCTTGGATCTTGAGACGTTCTTTTTTCTATGAACTAGAAGTTATCTCTAACATAGTTCATCCTACTATTGTTCTGTGTGTGGTGTAATGTGTGGGAGACTCTACATTTTACTAAGGTGAACATTCTCATACTATGATTGAGCTGACAGTCTCTTTACTGGTAGTATGATGGGAAATTAACATGTTCTTAGATTCATAAGGTGTTTGCATTAAGGATTATTTGTTGGTTTGAAGAATTTTGTTTAGTCTTGGCTGACGCAATAAATGCAATATATTATGAAGACTAATAGCCAACTTTCCATAATGTGCTACGCAGATAAAATGTTGAATCTTATATGGTGCCGACCTAATTGAAGAATAAGATATACTTGCATATATATAAGATGAAAGATAGAAGAGATTAGCAATGCAATTTGAAGAGAGAGTGAATAAGAAATACAAGAGAGTGAGAAGGAGAAGTGAATGTGACTAGAGGAGAAGATCAGAGCCTAAATGTTTTATCAGTTATGATAAGTTTTGTTGAGCAACTACTATGTGATGCAGTACTTTATATTTTGAGCTTCAGGGGAACTGAACCCTGCACGGTGAAGGTGTATTCCATCAATTCATTCTTTTGGCAATGAGCCACCATCATTGTATCTTGGTAGTGAGCCATATCTTTTGTACTCAGGTTGTGATCATTTTTATGGAAAGTGAATCCTGGTAGTGAGCCTCGTAATATTTTGTATCCAGATATAATATATTGTGAGTTAACCCTCACCATGGTTTTTCCCTCATTGGGTTTTCCATGTAAAAAGCTTGGTGTTCATGTGTGTGATTGCATTGACTTGCTTTTATGTTCTCTCTTGATGATTCAGTTAAAATGGTAATGACGATTAAGTGGATTTTATTATTGGTATGTGGAATACTGATTCACCCCCCCTCTTAGTATTGTGGATGTTCAACAAACATCCCATTCTCTATCTGTGCTATTTGTAAGCCAAGGAAAAATGACAACTCTGGTAACATCGACATCTCAAATTAATCTTACATATGTGTAGAAAATATCTTACACATTTTATCATTGCTACCTCCAAAAATGATGTCATCCACATACACAACAACAATAATCAAGTGCTCACCTTCAAATTTGAAATACAAATTGTTATATGCACATCCTTTCTTGAAACCTTGTTGTTGTAGGTTTTGGTCTAATATTGAATACCAAGCTCTTGGTGTTTGCTTTAGACCATACAATTCTTTCCTCAATCTGCATACATAGTCATCATCCTTTGATAGTTGAAAACCTTCTGGTTGTTCTATGTAGACTTCCTCTTCTAGGTTTCTATTCAAAAATGCAAATTTAACATCCATTTGATATACTTTAAATCCTTTATACACTGGAAATGCAAGAAACGTTCTAATTGCTTCTAATCTTGCCATAGGTGTAAATGTTTTTTTCAAAATCAATGCCTTCAACTTGTGCATATCCCTTGCACACCAACCTTGCTTTATTCCTTACAACAACTCCATCTTCATTGAGCTTGTTTCTAAACACCCATTTAGTGGGCCAATGATATTTTTGTTTGGGGGTCTAGGAACCAATTCCCATGTTTTGTTCTTCTCAATCTAATTTAGCTCTTCATCCATGGCTTTTATCCAATTCTCATCCTTGCTAGCTTCGGAAAAGCTTTTTGGCTCAATTTGAGACAGGAGAGCGAAATTTACTTGCTCCTTATTCCTTGCGAGTCTTCTCCTAGTTTGAACTCCTTCATTTTTGTCCCCAATTATTTGATCTGTTGGGTGATCCTTTTGCACATACTTTGCAGGTGCCTTCTTAGCTTCTTCTTCAAATTCTTCTTCATTATTTGCAACATTGTCTTCATAATCTGATTCATCATCAAAATCATTCTTGTCATATTTGATATGCTTTATGCTCTCATTAATCTTCACATTTATGCTCTCTACCATCTTATGCAGCCTTTTGTTGTAGCATTTGTAGGCTTTTCTTTGGGTGGAATATCTTAGAAATATTCCTTCATCACTCCTTGACTCAAAGCTTCCCATGTTTTCATCTTCCCTTTTAATATAGCATTTGTTGCCAAATACCTTAAAATATTTAATAGAAGTTGGTCTACCATACCACAGTTCATAGGGAGTACTATCACTGTGTGCTCTAATATGTACTCTATTAAAAATATAAACTACAGTATGAACTGCCTCCCTCCAAAACATATGTGCTAACTTGTCCTCATTTAACATTGTTTTGGCCATGTCCTTCACCACTTTGTTCTTTATTTCTAAAAATCCATTCTACTGTGGAGTTCTTGGTGCAAAGTATTGTCTTTTGATTCCATGTGCCTCACAATACTCAAAAAATTCACTTGATGTGAATTCTCCTCCTCTATCTGACCTCAAGCATTTAATCCTTCTTCCTATCTCCTTTTCAACCATTTTCATGAATATTCTAAATCTTTCAAACGCTTGTGATTTGTCTTTCAGAAAGGTTACCCATGTCATTCTTGTGTAGTCATCTATTAGCAACATGAAGTATATATCCCCTTTCAGTCCTCTTGTCCTTGTAGGTCCACATAAGCCAGTATGAACCAGTTGTAGAGGCTTAGTAGTTGAATAATCCTTAGTTGAAAAACTAGCCTTTGTTTGTTTTCCCTGCTAGCATTCTTTGCATATGATATTTTTAGGCTTAGTTGTTTTAGGCATGTGTCTTACTAGACCCTTTGAACTTACTTTCACCAAATTATCAAAATTTACATGCCCCAATCTTCTATGCCACAACCAACTTTCATCAACTTTCCCTATCAAACAACTTTGACCTTTTACTTCACAAAGGTTGTAAAGGTTGCTATCAATTCTTAATCCTTGTGCAATTATCTTTCCATTTCTCCTTATTTTACATCCTTCTGAATCAAAGGTGACCTTATAGCCATTGTCATACATCTAAATCACACTTAGTAGGTTGTGCTTCAATCCTTCAACATACAAGACATCTTTGGTGGGGTTTTTACCATCTAATCTTATTATGCCTTTTCCACATATCTTGACTATTGTATTGTCATCTAAAATCATTGTTCCACCATTGCATTTCTTGAGTTTGATGAACTTGCTCTTGTCTCCAGTCATATGCTTGGAGCGGCCTATATCTATCACCCATTAATTTTCTTCTTAGCATGTAGTGTTGTTTGAGCAATCATTGAATGTGTGGAACTTTGTCCTTTTTCTTTCCACACCTTCTTAGATTTATTTTCTGTCTGCACCTCCTTTTCTTTGATAAATTTTGATTATTTATATATTCTAGGGAATAGTTCTTTCTTCTTCTCATTCTTTACATTTGGTCTTACTAACTTTGTTCTACAATTTCTAGCTATGTGACCAAAATTGTTATAGTTGTAACACATTACATTCATATCTACTAAAGGAGAAAATTTTTGTATTTCTTTTAGGAATGACTCTACATTCTCTAGCCCTATGACCAAACTGATTACATGTATAAAAATATCCATAAAAGTATGAGGAATACCTGGTCATAGAATTTTGTGCCAAATTATGTGGTTTTCCCTGCATTTGCTTCCTCGTATCTCTCACCCTTATGAAACCATCAACATTTTCCTTCCTTATGTTCTGCCTTCTTCTCTATTGATTGGGGACCAATTGATTATCCTTCTTGTCTACAAAAGGCTTCTTATCCCCATTAGTTTTCTCTGCCTCTGCAAGTTTCTCTTTGGATATATCCCCTTTGCAATCTCTTTCATCAATAGAACCAGACTTTTCTCCTACTCTAAATCTTTCATATAGCTTAATTTGCAGAAGTTTCCAAGAAGGTATTCTTACCTTTCTCAAGCCCTAGTCCAGAATTTTCTTTGTTTGAGGGCTTCTATGTGCTCAATAGTTCATCTAAAATTTTTGAGCCTCCTTTCAACTTGAGTCATTTCTCTATTTTATCTCTTGCCTTTTCTAAATCTTTTCTAAGAGCCACAATTTCTTCCTCAAGCTTCATACATCTACTAGCCTCAGATTGCAGCTTGGATTTAATCACTTCTTCTGCCCTCTTGGCTTCCTCCAATTGTAACTTCAAATCTACCACATTCTGGGTAGATTCTTCAAGTTCCTTGCTTAGTTTGTCTGACTCTTTTTGTGCAAGTTTCTTTTGTTGCTTGTTATCCTTTTTCAATTCTTCAATCTCATCTCTAAGGTCATCAATCTCATCTAGAGCATAGATGAGTTATCCTTCTAGTTCAACCTCTCCTTCCTCTTCTCCTTCTTCATAGAGGTTTTCAACCTTTCCAACCTTTTGTTCCTCAGACTCTTTTTCCATGAAGAGAAATTCATTTTCTCTCACAAAAAAAGCACAACCTTGTTCATCATCTGAGTTGTTATAGTCATTTGATACATCACTATCCTCTTTGATGTATAGAATTTTCTTCTTTTGAAAAATTCTCTTAGGGTAGTAGGGTTTCTTCATTTTATCATCTACCTCTTGATCAGAGTTACCTTTCTTATTGTAGGGACGCTTAGAAGCAAAATGACCTACTTTACCACAATTAGAGCACTTGAATGGTAACTTACCTTTGTACTTTCTAGAGCCTCTTCTGAGTCTTCTGATGAAATTTTCCTTCTCTTCGTCAATCTCATCATGCCTGGATGTGGTTGTTTCAGCTTTGTCTTTCTTTGGTGTTTCATCCTTCACCTTGGTTGCAACTTTGAATGTAGCTTCCTTCTTGGATGGTTCTCCATCTCCCATTCTCATATCATATGCAATGAATATCTCGTGTAACTAATCAAGAGTGAGTTTGTCTACTTCTCTTCCTTCCTCTATTGTAGAGATCTTGGGATCATATTTGTTTTTCATTGATCTAATCAGAACTTTTTGAACCATGAAATTTTCTTTTATTTCTTCTTTGTATCCTCTAATAGAGTTTACTATATCTTCAACTCTTAGAAGATAGTCTGCAACCTTCTCCTCTTATATCATTTTTAGGCCTTCAAATCTAGCTCTCGAAACTTGAAGCTTTTCCAATTTTACCTTGTCATCTCCTTCATCTAGATGTTTTTCAACTTGTCCCAAACATCATGGGTGGTCTTGCAATGCATAACCTTTCCAAGCACTGATCTTGAAAAATTGCATATAATGGCATGCCTTACTCCTTCATTGTTCTCATAATCCTTCTTTCTTATAGCATCGGTGGGAGGAGTAGCAGGAGGAATATAGTTATTCTTGACAAACATCCAAACATCAAATCCTAGAGATCCCAAATAGGCCTCCATTAATAAGCTCCAAAAGGCATAATCTGTTCCATCGAACCGAGGTGCCTTGTTTGTGGAAGAACCTTCTTGATTGTTCATTGTGTTCACTCTACTAGAATCTACCCGAGTTGATTAAGCTTCACCTAGGGAACCTAAGGCTCTGATACCAATTTTTGGAACACAATAGTCTACTAAGAGGGGGGTGAATCAATAGGTATTAAAATTTTAACACTTAATTCTTTTGTGCAGACTGAATTCTTAAACACTTAGTGTGCATATTAAAACATGAGATACAAAAATGTAAACAAGTACACACATGAACAACACACAATACAAGATGTATGTGGAAAACCCAAGATGGGAAAAACCACAGTGAGAAATGCTACTGGAAGTTATTGTCCTAATCCAACCTCACAATCCAATGTTTAGTTACAATGCTTTAAGGGCACCAACCCTAAGCAGATGCCAATCCCCTGGTTTTAGGAGCACCTACTCCAAGGAAGCACCTACCAAAATATTTGATGACACCCACCAATCAAATTTACAACAAAATTTATTACAATTTATTCTAGAAAACATAATTCAATATTACAACTTACTCTACAACTGCTCAAGTCTCTATTGCAACCTCTACAACACACATACTCGGCTCTACACCACATTGCTTTATTTTTCACCTTAATTCATTAGTGCATTCTCTATCCACCTCAAGAGCTTCAAAAAAATATCTTCTATGTTTTCCACTTTATCCTAGTCAATCTTCTCCCTCTATAAAACTTGGAAAAATATCTACTATCCTATACTATATCATTTACACTAGCATACTGTAAAATTGCCCTGAGATCCTCTCACACCTACAAATCATCTGTTAGGGTTTCTACAACACCCTTTCTCAGCATTGAGCCAGTCACACAATTAAGGTTTTGTACAGGTTCAGTGAATTTTCTAAGTATAGTAACCTGTAAACCCTTGTAATCTGATATGCATTGAATGCATTCCTCTATTTATCTGATCTAATTTTTATCTCACTCTTTGTCACTATCTGTTTCATCATTATCTTAATCAAATCTTCATTCATATTGGTCACTAATGTAGCTGGACCAATTAATTTGGAGCATTAGGTTGGTTTCAGGTCTAAACCCCTGTACACATAGACATGGTCGTTATAATTCACTGTTTTGAATTCAATCCATTGAACTATGTTCTTTGTGCCACGATCCTATGATCTATGTTTTATCGCCCATCTTCAAATTCCAACCATTAGATAAATGTTCCATTAAATTTCCACCACTAATCTCCTTCATACACCACTTGCCATGTCGAGGTCCACCAGGGCACGTGTCCTAAGCCTGCTGCCCTACGAGATCTAACAATAGGACCATATAATCTCAGTGGACTAGCAAGCTATTGCCACCTGTATGTGATGTGCAACTCACAACAACGACGTGAGTTGGTCTATCATTCAATCACTAAGTGCCACCTATCTAAATGTCACTCATTCCTTTGTCACCTTCCTCACTATCTGGTCCCACCAAATGCATCCACAGTCATCATTTGATCTTTGTGGATCAATCTCCACCATTTTCAACTATCCCGTGGGACTTAGCCAGGACCCACCACAAATGTAGCAGGCTAGTTGGGAGGTTGTCAAATCTTGCAACCTCAAACACCACTGTCGATCTTCACTAAAGGCAAATATTTGCAACAAACTTAAAAAATATTAAGGTTAGAAAATATTTGTCGGGCCGATAACACTAAGAAAGGGGTCGATTTCCCACACAACAACATAGACTTAAGTTGTAACTTAAGCTACCTACAACCTACAATAGATAGTCAATGGAAAAATAGAAATTTTGTTGAACACCATGACAATAGTGCATTACAACAATGCAACATTCTGAGCAACTTTTGCAATTTGTACCACTTCTTCTAGAACTAGATCAATACCAACAATCTCACTTACAGGATCAGATCCATCTCACCTTTGATCCCCTTTTAACATCAATGACAACAATATGCCAATAGAATCATCATCCTCGCATCTTTCCAACCACTAATTGAGACCAACCATAAGAGGAAAAGCTATGCCAAAGAAAAGATCAAGTTGTCGAAGCAAAGGAATCAACAAATCAAAATGGACAAGCAAAATACAAATGGATGCCAAAGAAAAATAAAGAAAATCATTCCTATGAAACTCCATTAGTCAAAGAAACTATGGGGAAAAATAAAAAAGAGAATTTCATCCATCAAAGGTATCCATTGATGCAAGAGAAAGCTTCAAGAGCAACATACAAAGTATATCAAGAAGTTGGTCCCAATCGAATCTTTATATACACCAATCATTGTTCATCATCCCAAGTTTGGAGAATCAAAGATTCCAAACTATTAACTAATCCAACTACATCTCATATTCCTAATCACATTCCACCATCCAATTCGACATCCATGATATCCAAATCTCACATTGATCGTGTCTTAGCAGCAACCTTGTTGGACACTCAAAATACTGAGAGAGGTTGAATCAATATTCTATTAAACTATCCAATTATTAACCACCCAATTGCCAAAGCATACTTAACAATTATAAGGAATGTAAGCATGAACAACCCATAACACACACAACACATGAACACCAAGATTTTTACATGGAAAACCCAAAATGGAAAAAACCATGGTGAGGATTAGCTTGCAATATGTTATAACCGATTATAAGACATTACAAAAAGGCTCACTGCCAAGTGGACTCACTATCTAAGTGAACTCACTATTCACAAAGAAAAGAAAGATAGAAAGAGGTGGCTTCACAACAAATATTTGAACTGATAAAAGTGCATCTAACATATGTTGGATTCAATTCCTTTGAAGCTTAGAACACAAACATAATACACATTATTCAACTCAGATTACAAATCTCTACTCTGCTCTACATTCACAGCTCATTCACTCAACTCTACAAATCAAAATTCCTTAGAAATGCAAAATAGGTCGACATGGAACTGTAATAGCCCCCCCTTCCATTCACATCACATATTTAATCTCTGCAACTCCTTACATACATTAGGTCATCCAGGAATAAGACCTAAAAGTATGTCAATCTTCTATTATTTGCAACTTTTGAACCACTTATCTAAATCAAGTGAAATTCATAATTAAGATGCTAATGATGTTCATGAACAACATATTGGAATCATAGAAGTAAATCTCTATGCGCAAACAAATGCGACCCAAATTATCGAAGGACACTATGTGCTGAATTTGTTGGTGTAGACACTTAGCAAAGGTACTTAACTATTTTGGTGTGTGGATCAAACCCTCTTGTAAAATAACTCTTCTACAATCATCCTTCATACCATCATGTAGTGTTGACATCAATGAAAACTCATTAATAATAACCTTCTTATTCTTTCAACAATCTCCCCCTTTGTCATTGATGGCAACATGTGCCAAAACAAAACTTCTTTCCTCAAACATCTCTCCCCCTGAAACATATATACAAACTGCACTAAATGTACTAGCTCCCCTTAACCAAAAACTCCTAATACATTTGCATATGTACAAAAGAATCTAAAAACATGAAAAACTAAAAAAAATGTGTAGAAATAGAAATGGTCAACCCAAAGATGTTGACCCCTGAAGCTTCTAAAGAATAGCCTGCCAAGCAAATTTTCCTTCTTCCCAACTCTTCTTCATTGTTGCAAGCATCCTATGTCGAGACTCAAGCTCCATCAAAGTCTCTTCTCCTTCTTCCATAATACTGAGGGTTAGATTTAGCTTTGAAATTTTTCAATACTAGCAAGGGCACTTGAGATAGGTATGTGCTTTGTTTTTACCAAGTTCCTTAGCTTCTCCCAAGCTGCTTGATAATCTCTTCCTTCTAGCTTTGCAAAGTGAAGAATTTGTCATGCAAGTCCACTATAACAGTCCAGGTTTGATCATCTATGTCCAGTGTTGGATCATAGGTACTTGATGAATTAGCTATCTAGGACTCAATTGAGTCCATTTCATCTTTTATTCCTTTTGTGGCATCCAACCACTTCATGCAATACCAAAACAATGTTTTCATTTACCAGATCTTGTTCTTTGCTAGTAGAGGCAATAGGAATCATGCCATACTTTTGTGCTATATCAGTAATCTTCTCCTTAATTTTATTTTGCATTTTCTCAAATTGATCCTGCTCTAATTTGTATTTAATGCGCCAAACAATAAAGTTGGTTAAAACCCTTCTCTGTGCAATAGTAAACCCTAAATTGCTCCACAAATCTCTGCATTTGCATATTTTCTTCCCAAGTCTTCTCCAAAAGATCCAAACCATCCATCTCCATCACATAACTTCATGCCAAGCCATGGAACCTCATATTAGTAGGGGGCTATTTGATTATCTATTATTTCTCCCCCCAAGCCAATGCCTAGCTTCAATTCCCAGAGGAATTATCTGCACTGGAGGGTGGTACAGATTCATTTGTAGTCTCTGATTATTCCTTGTTCTCAAGCTCCTCTTTCTTTCTCTAGATATTTTCCATTTCCTTCTTTACTTCAACTAGATCAATCTTTTTAACTAGTTCATTTATTTTTACCAGATTATCCTTCCTTGTATTTTTGTTTTTGCAAAATCTCGCAATATGTCCAGGTCTATTGCAATTATTGCATATGAAATTTATTTGAGCATTATTCCTTCCATTCATTTTGAATCTGCATAAACTAGCTTTATGTCCAAATCCATAGCATGTATAGCAGTAACCATTTAAAGATTGAATCATTATACAATTGTTATATGCATTCATTATTTGACTTCTACATTCATTTGCTCTATGCCCTAACTTCTTGCATGTAAAGTATTGACCAGTAAAGGATGGAACATTATGATTCATTTTGCTTCTACATTCCATTGCTCCATGTCCAAATTTAATGCAAGAATAAAAAATGCCATTGAAAGATGGGTACCTTTAAGCATATGGTTGTCCAATAGGGGGTCTTCTAGCATTATTTATTTGATTCCAGAACTTGCCATTGTTCTTCTTGTCTTCAATCTTCTCTGGCTCACTAATCTTCTTTGCATTATGTATCCAATTTTCTTTTGAGCTTTCTCATCTTTCAAGTCCCAAACCACCTTTGTCTTTAGATACTTTCTATCCTACAATTAACTCATCAAGCATTGTAGAAATTATCTTGAATTTTTCCTCATGACTCCTTGCTTTCTCCAAATCTAATCTCAGATTTATCACTTCTTGTTCAAGCCTTGTGCATTCATCAATTTTTCTTTTTACCATCGCATTTAGACATTCCCCAATTATTTTCTTTTCTTCCACTTGCACTTTCAGTCTGGTGATGTTCTCATTTTCTTGTTTCAATTGTTCATTGACCTCCTTATGCCTTTCTCTAAACTTCTTGATTTTCTCTCTCAAATTTTTAATGCAATCATTTGCTTCTTTAATATTTTCGTTCGGATCTTTGTTTTCATCTTCACTTTTTTCAAGATCTTCAAGAGCAACTTTGAGTTCTCCATATTTGTCCAACATGCAATTTTCTTTTGTGCAACCTATAGTAGGAATCACTTCTGGAGAAATAGGAAAATTTCTATTAGCCATGTGTTCAATCTCCAAGATCTTCCTAAAGCAGTCAAGCTTCCTCCAAGGAACCTGGCTTTGATACCAATTGAACACCCAGAATATTGAGAGGGGGGGTGAATCAATATTCTATTAAACCATCTAATTATTAACCATCCAATTTCAAAAGATACTTAACAATTATAAGGAATGTAAGCATGAACAACCCATAACACACACAACACATGAACACCAGGATTTTTATGTGGAAAACCCAAAATGGGAAAAACCACGGTGAGGATTAGCTCACCATATGTTATATTCAGTTATAAGACATTATAGAAAGGCTCGTTGCCAAGTAGACTCACTGTCCAAGTGAACTCATTGTTCATAGAGAAAAGAAAGATAGAAAGAGGTGGCTTCACAACCAAGATTTTAAATGATAAAAGTGAATTTAACATATGTTGGATTCAATTCCTTTAAAGCTCATAACATAGACTTAATACACTTTATTCAACTCAGATTAGAAAACTCTGCTTTGCTCTACATTCACAACTCATTTGCTCAACTTTGCAAATTTTTGCATCACAGATTGTATTTGAATCATGTACACATGATATTCGATATCCACAAACTCAAATCAACCTTATATATATATACCAAACTCCTTCACAAACATCAATGAGGTCAGCCTAATTAGATGTAGTCCCAAATCATACAAAACGTGCCTTGTTGGCACCCAATTCAAATCAAAATTCCTTCATACCCAAACACATGCAATATAGGTCGACATGGACCTATAATAGCTCCCTCTTCCATTTTCATCGCATATTTAATCTCCGCAACTCTTTACATACATTAGTTCAACTAGGCATAGGACCTAAAAGTATGTCGATCTTTTGTTACTTCCAACTTTCGAACCACTTATCCAAATCAAGCGAAATTCGGAATTAGGATGCTATTGATGTTCATGAAAAACATATTGGAATCATAGAAGTAAATCTATATGGGTGAAAAAATGTGAACCAAATTATCAGAGTGCACTATGTGTTGAATCTGTCGGTGTAGACACTTAGCAAAAGTACTTAACTATTTTGGTGTGTGGATCAAACCCTCTTGAAAAATAACTCTTCTACAATCATCCTTCATACCATCATGTAGTGTTGACATCAATGAAAACTCATTAATGACAACCTTCTTCATTCTTTCAACAAACACTTTATCACAAGGACTCTAAGGGCACTCTATTGTGATGTACACATCTAGATGAGGTTAACTTCGATATGTACAAGGAAGATAAGAATTTTCATGGGCTACATTCAAGTGCACATATCTTGGCAAAGAAAATCCTCCAAGAAGGATATCATTGGGACATCATGTCAACAACAACATCTATATCAAAACCCCCAGGTGGTTCGATATGATAATAAACCTTCAAAATTCTAGAAAAATAAAAAAAATCAAGAAAATAGTAAAGAGAAAAATCATCCTCCAATGAAAACCACTTCGGTGGCACTTTGGGCAAGTACCATGATGAAAACCTAGAAAAAATGCATCATGAGTAGAATTAAGCATCTATGTGTGTCATTTCAAATGGAAGCATCTTCCCACCCATAATAAATTCATGGTCCATCCATCCAATCCATTTTTATCCATTTTCCAAATTATCTTGATCTTAACAAAGGTTTAGCATATACTTTAAACTTACTTGTGGAAAAATCTTGACATGGGTCATTATCATTGATCTTATCATATCCTTGGAAAATCCAACATCATTTGATCCATGAAGCATTATTCAAATGAGCATCCTCTATATGAACATGTTATCCTATCACAAGATAATCCTTGGCATCCTTTGAATACTAATTTGTCCATCTTCCATCCATCTATCCATGCATCTACCCATAGTCTTTCTTACATTGCTAAATACTGGGGGTAGGCATTTGATCTTGCTTTTGAATAACTCTTGATCCATGTCCAAATCCCACAACGTGACACTGAAATTGTGATCTAGGTATCATTTTCAAAAATCTAAAACATCCATAACATTTTCAAAATCCATAAACATCCAAAACTAAAAAAAATTGGAAATATTGAAAATCGTAAACATTTGAATAACTTTGAAAATCCAAAACAGTCTCAGAAAATTATCACATGAAACCCAAAACATCCTAAAAAATGCTAAAACTCAAAACATTCAAATAACTTCAAAATACCAAAAACAGCCTCACAACATTTCAAAATGTCAAAATAATTGAAATATTCCAAAAAAAAAAATCGCCCCTCATAATTGCTTTCATTCATAATAAACTTTCAAAAAATAATAAATTGATCATCACCTTCCACCTTTGACAACACAAATGGAAACAAGTACAACAATGAGCGAAAAAAATCAAACTTCAATGCAAAATCAAAATCTTGATCTTTATCAAACATGTTAGTTAAACATCATGTCCACAGTGTATCAAACAACTATTAATAAATCAACATCCAAACATGTCTTACGGATATATCTTTCCTACAATAGACATCACTGGATATCACACAAAAACAACACTCTTTGGAAAGAGATATGAATAGCATTGATTGTTTATTCATTTTGATCTTTTATTATGATTTATCTTATTGGTCTAATCTGATGATATCTCGATGATGTCTACAAAATGGATTAGAGAGAAAGGAATGGGGCATTGATCATTGCTTTTGTTTGCTGCATTTGTTGGATATTCTTGTAATACAACCTCAGTGAATACTTGCCTTGCATGTGTGGGGGTGGTCTCAAGTAGAACAATGGCTAGGACATATCAAGTTCTTCATACCTTTTGTGTATTAGTCTCATTACTTTAATGAATTTATTCTTTCACGTGATCAAACAAGGTTTTTGTATGTCAGGTATGAACAAGGATACTCCTATCTATTTGTAGGGTCAAAGTCCATGCACTAGATACAATGCCACTCGGGTTCTTCATACCTTGGTGCATTTTGTCTATTTTCTATATAAAAAATAAGGATTGCTATGATGAAAAGAATTATCTAAGAGCAAAAGAAAAATTATTGTCTCATCTCATCCCATCTCCAATAAAATCTTGGAATAATCATAGGTTTATTGGTATCTTGATCAACATCATCTCCATTCTAATCATTCTTCTACTCCTATCTATCTCAGTCTCCCATCTTATTCTTCTATCTTTACTAACGTTTCTATCAAAGTATCAAATTTATGTGATATACATCAAAATATACATGACGTTATCCATAGCCGATGAGTGTGTATGCATCATAAAGTTTGTCTACATCAAACATCTGAGCTTTATAAGACTTATTTTTTGTCCTTTGATCAGTAGAGCCACTCCTCGCATAATCTTATCATGATTTTGAACTAAAAATTTGACTTTTCCATTTGATCTCTTAAGGCGACATAATACCAACATTCTTTCATCCGCTTAGAACAGTGGGGCATCAAGAAAAGTTATAATTTTTTTAACATCCACTGGGCATAGTGGGGCATCGGGAAAAATAAATAAAAATAAAAATTGGGATTTAAGCAACATCAATTCTTTGAAGCAACACATCATGTACCTCACTTCAAAGAGGGGAAAACATAGACACCTGAAAATGTCCTTAGTATATCACACACCTAATTTCACTTACTAACATCATTTCTAGCATAATTCACCTAATTTGTTTATTTTAATTAAATAATGTCCAATTATTTAGTTAAATTCATTCAATTATCCTATTAATTAAATAACTAAGGTTGTTTGATTAATTCATCCTAATTCATCATTTTCCCTCTTTTTGATTAAATAATGTCAAATTATTTAATTAAATGCTAACAATTCCTCTTGATTAAATAATTCTTAAATGTTTAACTAAAAGTCCTAATTCTTCCAATTGCACAATTAAATGATTTTCATGAATTATCTAATTGGTTAATTTTCCTCCAATCTTTCCAACTTGCATAAATAATATTCCTCATGGAATATTCCTCCTTTTTGAATTTGAATTCTTCCTCCCAACTTGAAATGTCTTCAAATTCTTCTCCATGAATTAAGGGATCTTGTTGGAACTCTAATGGATTGGGAGCCTTTGATCTAATCCTTGATCCATGTCTCATGGATTATCAACCACTTGATCAATCCTTGATCCATGTCTTCCTCTCTCATTTGATTTCATCCATTGATCCTCCAATTTAATCCTTGCCTTTGATCAATATCTCTCAAATTTATAAATACCATGCCTATTTCCTATCAATTCATCCACAAATTTTAGAGAAAATTTATTCTCTCAAATTGATCACTCATTTGTGAGCAATTGAAGTGCATCTTTTGTAAATCAACTCCCTCAAACATCAATCAATAATTTGCACATAAATTGATAATTCATAAAACTGAGCAATCTACATCCACATCCACTAATTATGCATCAATCCACAATGGGATTGAGAGGCTTGCATACTAATTAGGTTCAATGGCTTTTAATTTCATGTTTATTGCTTTGAATTGATTCATTTAGTCTTGTAGATTGAATCTCATTGAGTATGGATTTTAATAGATCATTTCATCATGTTATTGTTTCAATTCTTTAGTATTCGATCAATTAGACTAACCGTATGAACAGTGTGATCTAAACCAAACACAACTTCTTTTTGAAGCTCATCACTTGAATCTTGTAGAGGGTGAAACTTTTATGTCTCATATGCACACATGTTTAGTCATAATATCACAAATGAAATGCAACACCCAAATAAAATATTTATGGTTCAAAACAATGGATAGGGAGTACTCCTTTTGAAGATAATTTTTTTAGCTTAAATCCATGAGCTTAAGAGTAAATAGTAGGTTTACTAAGTGGCAATGGTGTGATTGTTTAAATTTTGATTTTTAATAGAAAATGGATTTTGAAACAAATGCATTGTGGGATGTATAGTCTTTAATTTCTTTGTACAAGAAAATATAAAGTTCTTCAATTAGGATACACTTGCAACAATGGGATTGTTTGAGATGAAATGGAAAGTTTATAAAATCACTCACAACTAGGATATATATAGTGTCAAGAATGATAACTCATCTAATCCAACAATAGATAACCTAGAGAGGTCCTTATGCTACTCAAGGGGCATTGCAACAGTTGAAGGCTTGGCTTGCACAAATTGTGGGATGTCTCTATGTGCAAGATAGGAAGGGACTAAAAGAGGACATGATTATATAAACAATTGAAAATAACTACTCAATTTATGATGTATTGGTCAATATTGTGGCTAAGGTGAACATTCTTTGACAAAAGTACTAGAGGAAGATGAGGAGTCTATCATTGCAATTTTTTCTCCATATCTTTCTAATAAAAAATAAAAACTCTACACCAACCTGTGAATTTTTTGCAAGCCAAATGTGGATAAATTAAGCTACCTAACTACTTAGAGTGTCTGGATTAAAAAAAAAAACATGTTGTGGTGACAAGTTTGATCAAGGTTGAACAAATGTTAGCATCTCAACCATTATTTAACTTATCTTTGAAACAAATCTAAATATGCAAGATTGTTCTTATGGCAGCCAAACACATTACAAAACATATCATAGGTAGAGTATGTGAGGTTTGTATGCTTTATGACATGTCTAAAAGGTTATCTATTAGTTATATAGTGTCTGCAATTCCTCTTTGACTCTTGTTATAGCTGGTCTATATTAAATTCTCTAAAAGATGTCATGGTATAGATATGTTTCTTAGTGTCTTCACAATACATTATTTATAAAGGCTTATTTTGCTTTAGTGCCTAAGTATTAGAGACATGTAGTAGGGATCTTGGGAAAGTGTGAAAATATTATACAAATTGTATGGTGTTGGGACATTGTTGGTTTGTGGAAGATAACTCATGAGACAATGACTTGAGAAGGGGAACCCTCTCTCTTGTAGATTTTTCCCAACTTATGGGTTTCTTTAGGTCATATAGTTGTTAGTTTTGATATTTATTGTTTTTTTTATTCTCTTTACTTATGATTACATACTTCTTTACAATATACATTTCTCTTATCAACTCTAGATTACATATACTGGGATTAAAGACATGAAATTTCCATAGTCTATAGGGATTATTTTTCATATTTCCACACATGGAGCCAAAAAATACATAATCAATCTACATTAGTGATAAATATGATCTATTTTTGAAAAGTTATGTAGTAGACCATACATACTAATTATGGATCAAATTGATATAAAAGCAAAATTTCTTGTGCTTTCTACTTGTTTATTTGTGTGATCAAATTTATTGATTTATGCCCATTAGTAGAGTACCTCATTCACGTGGGAATGAAAATTTACTTCATTTGCAAGAAGAGATAGGATCTAAAGGTTGGATAAGAAAAGTGGGAGGTATTGTAAGGAAAGCTAAGTGTGGAAACGCCTTCCTAACGCCAAATTTATAGGAGAGAGATAAAGAAAGTTCATTCAATTCTCACTATTACAGTTCACTTAAGATGCACATTTCATGAAATTAACATAACAAAGAATTAAAACATCACACAATTGAACTAGTTTGTGGGAAAACCCTTATGGGAGAAAAACCCACACACCAAGCAATAGTCTCTTTGCATTACAATGAAAAATACATTACATACAAAGTCAACACTTATGCTTCACAAGTGTTGATCATAGTAGTAATTCCAATTTTGGTAGCATAACATTTCCCTGATCAACCTCTTGATCAATCTTTGATCATCTATCTATTACCATTGCGTACAACATTACAACATTACAATGTATATTATTATCATTTAGTTACAAAGCCTATTCGTTCTACATTCCAAGCAATACCAGGAACTAGTTGATTTAGTTCCCCTAAACAAACAGTCTTAATACCATTTAACTATCAATGACATGTCGAACCATCGAAGAGACAACATCCAAACTCTCCCTGAACTTTCAATGTCACTTCAACAACCATATTACATGCTAAGTCATTGACATACACTGTCGATCAACACTTGCTTGATATTAGCCAATCCTTGCTTTCCCTGAGGGTCTACCTGGGACACACCACAAAAGGCACAGGCCAACGAGCATCATTGGATCCTTATAATCACAACTATTGATCAAATATATCACCATGTCAAGGGAACAACATAACACCTTCCATCGATATAGAAAGTTCACACCGAAATGTCTATATTTGTGATATGCATTTCCAACTCAGCATTGGCTTTTCTGTCCTTGTGCCACATCTAATGAGTTGATAGCTAGCACCATCCCCTACTCCCCCGTGAGTTTAAGCCTGGGTCCCACCATAGGCTAGTGGAATGGCAAGCATTGCTTGGTTAACTCTTTATCATCCCAACAAGGGGACTGAATTCAAAGTCCCGATAAAATGGCATTGTCTCACTGACAGTGAATGAACAACCAACACACACCACGAATAGTTATCATAACTACCAATGTAACACAAAGTAAACAATCCAAAGTAAAACCCGAACATACTCAATAAATTGTCACAATGTTAACCACCAAAGTAAACCTTCGATGTAAATTGGGAACACTTAGCAAAAATACCAATACAACTATGCATTTACACTACTTAAAGGAGACATAGCCAGTATGTTTGAGACACTTGTTCTCAACATTCTCCCACTTGACGAAGAACATACTGCACCTCCAATGCTCGAAGTCACTAAATGTCATAGGCCCTAAGGCCCATCAAATAGGTACACAATTTAAACTTATTCGTCGTCAATGCATCAATAACATTCATCAGAGTATCAACCTTCTCCAGATTAACCTTTCCATCCTCCACCATATCACGAAAAAAGTGGTATTGTATGTCAATATGTTTCATCCTAGCATGGAAAGTTGGATTTTTTTCCAAAAAAATAGCACTCTAACTGTCATAGAAAATAACAATATTCCCTGCATCAAAACCAATGTCAGAACACAAATGTCTAAGCCAAACAACTTCCTTAAAAGTGTGAGTTACTGTCATGTACTCAACCTCGGTAGTGGACAAAGCGACTACAACTTGTCGATTGCTCATCTAACTAATTGCACCACCATTTAATGTGAACACATATCCACTGGTAGATCTCATGTTGTCAATGTTCCCTACCCAATCAGAATCCACATATCCATGAATGCTAACTAAAATCTGAGATCCAGTAGAGTAACCATGATAGCACAAGGCGTACTCAGCAATACCCTTCAAATATTTGAAAACTCTCTTCACAACATCCCAATGCGGTCTTCCTAGATTAGTCATAAATCGACTAAGTACTCCCACTACTTGGGAAATGTCTTGCCTTATACAAACCATTGCATACATCAAACTTCCAACTGCACTCACATAAGGCACTCTGGTCATGTCCTCCATCTCAGTTGGAGATTTTGGACAATCTTCAACAAATAGCTTCATTCCTTGCAATATTGGAACAACTAGCTGCTTGCAATCTATCATATTATATCTCTCTAGGACAACATTAATATACTTGCTCTGGCTAAGTCGAAGTTTTCTATTTTCTCTATCCCTTTTGATTTCCATCCCCAAAATGTACCTAGCTACTCCTAAATCTTTCATTTCAAACTGTACTGACAACTGAGATTTTAAATCAAAAATCATACCCTTACTATTCCCAATGAATAACATGTCATCTACATATAGGGAAATAATAAGGAGTCAACCATTTTCAGTCTTGAAATACACACAATGATCAAACTTCGATCTCACAATTCCAAAGACAACACATAATTGTCAAACTTTTAGCACCACATTCTAGGCGACTGTTTTAAACCATACATAGATTTCTTTAACTTGCAAACCAAATTTTTCTCACCTTTTTCAACGAGGTGCTCTGGCTGGGACATGTAAATTTATTCATTTAAGTCACCATGAAGAAACGTTGTCTTCACATCCATATGCTCGATCTCTAAGTCATATGTGTTGGTGTAAATAAATTCTTGTACCTAGTTAATTCATTACTAGAGGACTTATATACATGTTAAGTTTACTTAGGTCCTAGGAAAGAATCTTTCTAGAAGTTGCTAGTTGTCATTAGTTGTTATCTTATCCTTTAACTTGTAACACATGTGAACCTAGGTAAGTGTGATTATTTGTCTCTTTTCATATGATTAAGACACCTGTCATAATCCTATGACATCTTGTATCTCACCTTAGCTATATAACCAAGGGGTTTCTACTACATTTTTCATATCAATTGAATCATATTTGCATATGCATATTCTCTCTCTTGTGCTTTCCATTTGGCCTCAAGATCTTGACAGCCATAGCCAATTCTAACATGGTATCAGAGTGGGTTGGGTGCTATTGGATAGTCTTCTTTTAAAGAGAGATGGTAAATCTTGAAAAGTTGAATATGCACTTCTCTTGCATCGTATGATGATCTGTAGATTCAGAAAAAACTTGATAGAAATACCAGATTTGGCGGGGTTCCATTTTTGGCTCTTTATTGCAAGTTTATATAAGAGCTTGTTGGTGCAAATTTGAGCTCACCATTCCATCCAAAGTGGTCGAGAAAGTCAATTTTTACTTTTTTTCGTCCAAATCAAACATATGAGGCCAAATTTATGAGGGTTTGAAATTGAAGAGTGGTTGCCATATCCAAAAGGTAGATGCAATTTTGGAGCATTTTGGGTCAAATCTAACCCTACCATTGTGCCCAAAAGGGCCAAAAACCCTAAGATCAATTGCCAAATTGTCAAATTCGGAGCAGTTGTCCGCTGAGGCAAAAAAAATTGCTTAGGGAGTCGTACGACCCCACAAGTCATCATAATGTGTCAACGATATGATTTAGTATTTTATTTCGTTAAAAAAAAATTCTAAATTTTTTATTTTAGTCGACATTTATATATATATATAATTTCAAAAAATTAATAAAAGGGCCGAAGTTTTTTTGTGTAATTTTTTTTTTAAAAATTGAACAAGTCTGCAAACCCATTCAGGGTACCTGCAAGCAAAAAGAAGGATGCCATGCGACGGCATTGTATCCGCCAGTGTAGCCCATTTGCAAATCCGTGGCCCCACCTAACCGCTGCAACAAAAATCTAGTGGGCTCATTAAAATATCCAACGGGCTTTTAATTATTTTGGTGTCCATATAATAAAATTTGGCATTGTTTGTTCAAACTGATGGACTACCAAAGATTCTGTGGAAGATTTCGAGATTCCAGAGAATATTTTGGGGAATTTCAGAAGATTTTGTCACCAATTGAGATTCTAAGGAATATTATGATTTTGTAGCATATTTCATCCAGAGAAGGCATATTCTTTTTTGACGGCCAAGAAGACGTCAAATTTAAGCCAATGAACTGTTGACGTCGGCGCTATGTCAGCATTTTCAAAAAAAAATTGCCCCACTCACCGTTTGCATTTTGGTTTTGGAAGGCAAACTTTGAAAGCTCATAACTTGCTCATTTTGACTCCTTTTTTTGAGATTTTTTGTTTTATTTGGGATAATTTTTGTGCTTTTCATAGTGGTGCAATAATATTTTGGTTTTGGTGCTTATTTTTCCTAGAAATTGTAGATTGTCACAGGTGTTGTTGCTTCGTCCTCGTTTTGGGAACTTCAGGAGCTCATATCTTGCTCCTACGGTAACATTTTTGGGTGAATTTTTTTTGAAAGCACATATTTTTTCGTGTCCACTGGGGTAATAATTTTGATCTCATCTATTGTAAAAATTTTACTTTGAATTTGTGGCTTATTTTTGGCATTTGCATGTACCAAGATCAAAGTCCACTTTGTTGTTTTTGGCAAGTGGAAATTGTAAACACACTAAGTATAAAGTGCCACAAATAAGATATTGCTTGGGGGTTTCTTGATTGAGTGATTGGGGGGGGTTAATCTTGCAGTGATTGGTTGCATTCTTTTGCTTGATTCGTGTTCTTGCAAATGGGAAAATCTCAAATTGAACTCCTAACTCCACATAATTATGCTACATGGAGAAAATTAGTATGGAACTATCTCATGGGAAAAGGTCTAATAGGCTATCTAAAGGAAGCCATTTCTCAACCTACTGATGCTAAAGAATTGGCAAGATGGGAGATTAATCATGAGAAAATACTTGGATGCATATGTTCAGTAGTCTCATTTGATTTACAATTTCATATTGAATCATGCAAAACACCTAAAGAGGCATGTGAGGATTTTGAAAACTTGTATGGTAAAACATATAAGATTAGGGGATATTAGATTGATAATGATTTGATGAATCTTGATCCAAAATGTTTTGACCACATCCAAGACTACATCTCCAAAGTTGAGCAACTAAGAACACAGTTGAAAGAATGCAACATTGATAAAGAGGATTTACAATTGATTCTGAATGTGTTATCCAAGCTTGGTCCTGAGTATTCAACATTTGTTTCTGGATTTCATACCCATCGACTTTCTATGGGAGCATCATATGTTGATCCTAAGTTTGATGACTTTGCAAATCTCCTAATCCAAGAGGAAGCCAAGTTAATGAGCATGGGCCTAATCAAGTCTTCCAAGTCACAAGCATTGTTGAGTAGTGAGTCAAAGGTACAAAAAGAATTAAGGAATCTTGATAAGAAGCAAAAGAAGAAAAAGAACAAGACACATAAAGAATCATAATCCACTCACTCAAAAGGAGAATCATCTAAGAAGGAGAGACCTTTTTGTGCATATTGCAAGAAGGATGGACATGAAGAACACTATTGTTATAAGAAGAATATTGATGAGTTGAAAAATCTTCTCAAAAGGAATCACATTGATTTTCCTTCTAGAATGTATGAATCAACTCCTTCTTCAAAACAGTCTAAAAAGGATAAAGGTCAAGCATCTACATCAGAATATAAAGGACATGCTCTTTGTGCTCTTTTAGGTCATGGATCAAGGAGATGGCTTCTAGATTCAGGAGCATCTCATATGGCATCTTCACAGTCTATATTATCTTATTTTTAGCCTTGTACTACATCTCCTATTTTGATGGGAACAATACACACATGAATGTAATTGGAAAGGGATCTATTAGTTTTAGGGACAAAACTTTTCAACATTTTTTGTGTGTTCCTCATTTGACGAACAATCTTCTTTCCATATATCAGATTACACATGGTGGAGATGGGAGGACTGTGGAGTTCACTCCTGATTTAGTTATCATTTGAGACTTGGAGAGTAGAGAGATCATTGCTACTGGGATTTTTGATCATTCATCTTGGTTGTATACCTTTGCAAATTTTGCTTCTGATGATGGCATTATTCCTTTGGTTGTTGATCACATTTCAAGTATGAACCATGATTCAGAGGAGACATTTGGCTTTTTGAACTTGGGAGTTATCACATCAGATCTAGTTCTTAAGCCATGCATTCTATATCCTCCATCTAATATTACAGTTGATGATGCTTGTATTGCTACATATATGGCTTCTTGTGATTCAATGCATCAGGATCTTCATGGTCTTTTAGATTTAGATACTTGTGATGACTTCTTGATAGGTATTTTAGACTTGTTTGTGGAGTCACATATTGCAGATTTGGGAAACATCATCAATAGCATTCATCTTCTCTTTGATGGAGAAGATCCTTCTTCAGTTGTTGTGAGGGAAAACCTTGAACCTCTTGTTCAATCTCTACATGATCATTCTTTGCAATTTGATGCGACTTTGGATACTTTTGGACAACATTTGGAGGAGGCTTCTTTGTCTTCAGAGGGGATATTGTTGTCTTTGGATCATGTTCTACATTCATCTCTATTAGATTCTGGATTTTCCTCTTCAACAGTGTGGCTTAGAACACATGTTTGGAGTGTGTCATCTTTTGGTATCGACATGCAGACACTTGAGCATGCTTCAAAGACATCATCCATCATCCATATTCTTGACATCTTGCACACTATCATGGTTTTGTTTCTTCCTAAGGGGAGGAATGTTGTTTGGCGAGATTGGATCATCTTCAACATTTAATGTCGAGCTTCTACCATCATTGCAAGAGACTCAACATTGAAGGGGGGATGCATCATCTCTCTTCTTCATCTCTCTTATGGGGGTTCTTTTTCCTCACATGGGGTTTTGGCCTTCTCATTCTTCATTGAGAGCATTTATGTTTTGTATCTTTCATCTCTCTTTTGGGGAGGAGTTTTGTCCCACTGGGTTTTCTCCTTTTCTTCGTTTGTGAGAGATTTTGTTTGCATATGTACATGGGTACCTAACATGGCCTCGTATCTGGGACCCATCTTTGTGTCATTTGCATAATAATTTGTTGCTCCCTAAGTTGCACTTAAGGGGGGGTGTTGGCATAAATAAAGTCTTGTACCTAGTTAATTCATTACTAGGGGACTTATTTACATGTTAAGTTTACTTAGGTCCTAGGAAGGAATCTTTCTAGAAGGTGTTAGTTGTCATTAGTTGTTATCTTATCCTTTGACTTGTAACACATGTGAACCTGGGTAAGTGTGATTAGTTGTCTGATGTCATATGATTAAGACACTTGTCATAATCCTATGACATCTTGTATCTCACCTTGGCTATATAACCAAGGTGTTTCTACTACATTTTTCATATCAATTGAATCATATTTGCATATGCATTTTCTCTCTCTTGTGCTTTCCATTTTGCCTCAAGATCTTGGCAGTCATAGCCAATTCTAACAATATGTTGTTGCAAGTGACAATAGAAATTTGATTGATGTCAACTTTGCCATAGGAGAAAATATTTCTCCATAGTCAATTCCCTCCACCTGGGAATACCCTTTCATGACCAACCTTGCTTTATGCTTCTCAACACTACCATCCAAACCGATTATTTTTTAAAACCCATTTGCACCCAATAGGCTTTCTACCTTCAAGCAAAGGTACCAGATCCCAAGTTTAATTCTTCTTCAATGATGCCATTTTTTTATTCATGGATTCCAACCAAGAACCTGAATCATACATATCCAATGCCTCCCTAATAGTCCTAGGCTCATCAGTGTTAGCAATCAAAACATAGGCACAACTAGAATCTAACATAGAAAAACCAAACCTTTCAGGTTGCCACTTCTCATGCATAGACCTCCTCATAGGCTAAGGCTAAGGTTCTTCTTCATGATCATAATTTTTAGAGCTACTTGAGCTCTCCTCATTAACAAGTCCACTAGGAGTGCATAGTTCCTCCTTCTTTGGAGTAAGTGGAATTTAAACTAGCTCCTTGTTTTCTGCTTCTTTCACCTTTGATTGTATATCAACTGTAGAAGGTTTTAGCTCACAAAAGATTACAATTTTTTTGTACAACACCTTCTCAATAACTAGATTCCAAAGCTTGTACCCTTTCACACCAATCCCATAATCGATGAAGATACATTTTACTGCCTTGCTCTCCAATTTAGATCTTTTCTCATTTGGCACATATGCATATGCCTCATAGCCAAAGACTCTAATGTGTCTCAAAGAGGGCTTTCTACCAGACCACGCTTCCATAGGTGTTTTATCCATGAGTGTCAAAGTGGGAGATCTATTAATTAAATAACATGTCATAGCTCTACAACCTCAACCCAGAACTTATGTTCCAAACCAACACTGCTCATCATACTTATCGCACTTTCCATCAGTGTTCTATTCATCCTTTCAACAACTCCATTTTGTTGTGTAATGTAAGGAGTAGTCATATGTCTTTTAATTCCATGGTCTTTGCAATACTTATCAAACTTTGCTAAACAAAATTCACCTCCATTATTTGTCTTCAAGCATTTAATTTTTCTACCAATTTTATTTTCTACCAAGGTTTTAAATTCCTTAAACGAACTAAAAACTTTTGTTTTTCTTTTTAGAAAATACACAAATGTCCTTCTCGAATAGTCATCTGTGAATGAGACAAAATACATAGATTTCAATTAATGAAGGTACATTTACTGGATCAAGTACATTAGCATGAATGTAATCCATAATTCTAGAATATGTATGAGGACTCAAATAAAAAGAAACACGGTATTGCTTTTCATATATACAATGTTCACAAAATTCGAATTCAAGGTTACAATCATCAAGCCGTTCAACTAGGTTTTTAAGCCTTTTTCACCAATGTCACTGAGCCTTTGATGCCACAACATAGTTTTCTCTATTGGGAGCTTCACCTCTAAAGAGTTTTCACCCACAAGTACAACGTTTTCCTTCTCTACTTGGTCATAATTACATGACTTTACAGAAGCACTATATTATTGTACAACATGTGCATCTAGCTTATACAGAGTGCTAATCCATGCACCCTTTTCCCACACCATAGAACCTCTATTCATTTTACATATACCATTCGAAAAATAAACTTGTACACCAACATCATTCAACTTACTTACAGACAAAAAATTATGAGCTAGACTTGGTATGTGCATTACACCATTTATTCCTTTAATTCTTCTATCAGGAAATTGAATTCTAACTCTACCTCAGCCCATAATTTCAAGGTGAGAATCATCTCCCAGATACACCTTTCCACCAACAAATTTTTCATATTTAGAGAACCAACCTCTATGAGAGGTCATGTGAAAAGATGCACCCGAGTCAATTAGCCAAACATCATCTGATGCCTGAATTGCCAAGGTTGCAATGAAGGCATCTACATCACTTTGAGAAGATTCATTTTTTGAAGAAATGTTCTTCTTTTTCTTCTTCTTCTCCTCTTTACAATCTTTCTAGACATGTCCAGTTTGCCCACAATTCCAACACTTCACCTTGGAATTTTTACTAGGAGACTTTGATCTCCCCTCTGACTTGGATTTCAACTTCTTGTCTTTCTTCTTGCTTTTTTCCTTTGATCTGTCTCAAACAGTAAGGGCCTCCTTGGCCATGTCAGAATATTTCCTTTGCATTTCTTCTGATAGCAGGAAAGCAACCACATCTTCCTTCTTGAAAGTGGTTGTACTCCCAATAGCCATTACTAAATGATCCCAAGTGTTAGGCAAAGAACATGACAAAAGCATATAGTGATCCTCATCATCAATTTTCACACCAACAGACGCCAACTACGTAATGATCATGTTAAATGTATTTAAGTGATTTTCTATAGATGCTCCTTCCTCCATTTTCAAAGAGTACAACTTCTTCCTCAAGAATAACTTATTCACCAGTGATTCTCCTTGATAAATATCCCCCAACTTTTTCCATAGAATTTTAGTTTTCATCTTCTCATGGACGTTCAAGAGAACAAAATCAACTAAGCAAAGTCTTATCAGACCTTTGGATTTTCAATCCTTCCCAGTCAGTTTGAGATGTTGTTGCTGGTTTATTTCTAGAAACTACTTCACAAAGATCTCAATCAACAAGTAAATCCTCCATTTTGAGTTTCCACAACTCAAAATTGCCACCATTGAATTTCTCAAATTCTATTCTTTCGAATGTGCTAGCTATCTTAAATCTACAATTAGTTTGCACCCAGATTTCTCTACAAAACTCCTACTGAACAAAATTAGCACAAAAAACCCATCTTACCCATAAGGACAACAAAGTTGGCCAAGCTTTGATACCACTTGTAAGGAAAGCCAAGTGCAGAAATGCCTTCCTAATGCCAATTTTATAGGAGAGAGATACAAAAAGTTCATTCAATTCTCACAATTACAATTCACTTAAGATGCGCATTGCATGAAATTAATAGAACAAAGAATTAAAACATCACACAATTGAACACCAGTTTTATCGTGGGAAAACCCTTACGGGAAAAAAACCCACACACCAAGCAATAGTCTCTTTGTATTACAATAAAAAAGACATAATTACGTGCAAAGTCTTAGCACTTATGCTTCACAAGTGTTGATCATAGTATTAATTCCAATTATTGTAGCATAACATTTCCCTGATCAACCTCTCGATCCATCTTTGATCATCTATATATTACCATTGCGTACATTGCAACATTACAATGTAGATTATTATCATTCAATTACAAAACCTATTGATTCTACCTTCTAAGCAATACCAGGAACCAATCGATTCAATTCCACTAAACAAATGGTCTTAATACCATTTAACTGTCAATGACTTGTCAAACCATCGAAGAGACGAAATCCAAACTCTCCTCGAACTTTCAAAGTCACTTCGACAACCATATTACATGCTAAGTCATCGACATACATCATCGATCAACGCTTGCTTGTTCTTAGCGAATCCCCGCTTTCCCTTGGAGTCTACCTGGGACCCACCACAAAAGGCACAGGCCAAGCGGGTGTCGTTGGACCCTTATAACCGCAACCGTTGATCAAACATATTGCCATGCCGGGGGAACAACATAACACCTTCCATCGATATGGAAAGGTCACACTAAAATGTCTATATTTGTGATATGCATTGCCAACTCAACATTGTCTTTTCTATCCTTCCACCACATCTAATGATTGACGATTACCACCATCCCCCACTCCCTCATGAGGTTAAGCTTGGGTCCCACCACAGGCTATTGGAATGGCGGGCATTGCTTGGTTAACACTTTATCGGCCCAACAAGGGGATTGACTTCAAAGTCTTGACGAAGTGACATTGTCTCATCGACAGTGAATGAACAACCAACACACCATGAATAGTTATCATATCCACCAATATAACACTAAGTAAACAATCCAAAGTAAACCCCAAACATACTTAGTAAACGGTCACAATGTTGACCAACAAAGTAAACCTTCGATGTAAACTAGGAACACTTAGAAAAACCACCAATATAACTATGCATTTACACAATTTAAAGGAAACATAGCCAGTATGTTTGAGACACCTATTTTCAACAGGTATGGGATTGTTGGAAGTTTGTGTTGTCATTAATGTCAACAGATCTGTGTTGTTGCATTAATGTCAACCTATGGAGATGCTTTGATTGGTTGCATTATGTTGTCATTAGTAGTATCACTGATGTCAACCTCTAGTGTTGCTTTGATGAGCATATGTTTGTAGATATTTAACCTCTTGTGTGGTTGAGAAGGTGTTGCGGATGTTGAGATGAAGTTTTTGGTGCTTTTTTTCTAGATGCTTTTGAGAAAATTTGAACAAAAGAGGAAATAGTGTGGTAAATAGTGTTCAGTGTGGCATAGTACCATTCAGTGTTTTGCTTCTCATTTCTTCATGAATGAAGATCTACTTGTGTAGTTTGGATATGTTGATCAAAGGTCTTCAGAGGTGTTATATCCAAAGTTTCAGGTTCTAGATTGTTCAGTAGAAGAAGTTGTGTTCACTAGTGTGTGAACTATGATGTAGTGTTGCATGGGAGAAATGGTTTTTATCTACATTTCTTCGGGTTATGGTTTCTATTTTTATGGATATGAAAGTGTGCTTATATTGCTCATATCTATCTTCAATACAAGTTGTTTGAGTTTTAGTGCTCCACAAGGTTAGATTCATCAATTACAATATGTGGAAGGTTAACTGGTTGTTTAGAATGAGTATATTCTTCAAGTGTATGATGTTGTGAAGGATTTGTTGAATTTTAGGGTGTTGATGGAATATTCTAGATGGTGTTTAAGTGTTGTGTGTGTTATGCGAGTCATCTTTGGATTTGGTGAAGCGCGTACTTAAAAGCTTAATGATGTTAACATAGGTTCAACCAACCTTGGGTGTTTACACTAATTGTGGATATGATTCGATGTTTGTTGAAGTGTGGCGAGGCGTGTATGTATGGGTTTAGGTTCAAGTTAAGGTGTGATGTGGTTCGCCTTCATTCCTCTCCACCGTGAGAATGTTTTGTGCTGACCTAATTTGAATTTGCATGCTTGAGGTGCATATACGACCTTGTAGATTATTTTCAAGGTTGAGGATGGTATGTATATGTGTTGAGTTGATGAAGGATGATGACGTGAAGTGTCTGTGATGTGAATTATGATGTGAAATGCGAAAGTGTGAAGTGCAATGTGAGATTTAACGAGGAAGACTACTGGAAGCAGTGAGCAAAAGGTGTCTACATTCTATAGAGAGAGTGTGAATGTTCTGGTGAAGAAGTGGTGGAACTTTTATGTTGCTCTAAGATGGATTTCTCATTGTAACAATCTTCTATCTTCTTCTTTCTAATTTGGTAGTGAGCCCTTCTTTCTTTTGGGCAGTGAGCCTATTGTATTCGGTATTGCAATTACTTTATATTGTGAGCTAATCCTCACCATGTTTTTTCCCTTCTTGGGTTTTCCACACAATTCTAGTGTTCTCATGTGTTTGCATTACTGTTTCTCATGTTTATGTTTTTCTAATGCATGATAAATATTTAATGGTTGTTAAGGGTTTAAGGATTAATGTAGATCTAAATTTTAATGAGGGTTTGATGTTTGAATGTACAATTGATTAACCCCCCTTCTCAATAGTCTTGTGCATTCAACAATTGGTAGTAGAGCAAGGTTCCTTGGAAGAAAGCTTAACTGGTTGAGGTAGATTTGGGATGGCACACAAGAAGGAGGCTCCTCTATTTGATGGATATGATTATGCATTATGGAAAACCAGGATGGAAGCCAGAAGGTTTCATTATTTCTCTAGGATTCAGAGTTTGGAAGTCTGTTGAAACTAAATATATAATTCCTGCAAATGCTCTAAGTATTGATGATGAGATCAAGCAATATGAGAACAATGGAAAAGTAAGGTATGTTCTCTTGAGTGGTCTTTCTAATTCAGAACTTGTGAAAGTTATGAGTCTTAAAATTGTTGGTGAGATATGGAAAAATTTGGAAAGTATCTATGAAGGAGATGATAAGGTCGAGCAAGAAAAGATGTAGAATCCAAAGACTAAATTTGAGACCCTAAGGATGACAGAAGATGAAGATATTATAGGCTACACGCATAGAGTGGATGAAGTTGTCAATTCCATTAGAGGCATTGGATGAAAACTTAAAGAAGATGAGGTGGTAAAGGTGTTAATAACTCTTCCAAAATCTTATAGTCATAAGGTTTCTACTATTGAAGAAGCTCAAAATTTAGATCATTATTTTAGAGATTAGTTGTTTGGTGCTTTAACTAATTTTGAATTGAGAGAGTTTGGTCCAAGTGATTCAAGAAAAGATACTGCTTTTAAAGTTGGAAAAAGAGAGAAGAATGAGGAATCTGATCCATATGAGTTTGATGAGATAGAAGCAAATTTTGTGAGGAGATTGAAAAAAGACACTAGAAAATACAGAGGTAAGTTACCTTTCAAATATTTCAATTGTGGAAAGATAGGTCATTATACTTCAAGATGTCTTGTAAAAGCTTCAAATGACAAATTTAAGGAGAATAAAGGTAAATCAGTTAAGAGAAGATATTATGTTAAAGAAGATGCTAGTATATCTGATGACGAATTTGATTACCCGAATGATGAAAATAATGAATGCTTGTTCATGGCTCTAAATGTTGGAACTAATTTTGCTAACTATGAGAAATGTATGAAGGAATTTACATAGAAAGTAGGTCATAATGGAACTATGGTGATTGCTTTTCGTGCTAGAGAGGACAAAAACTACTAGATTGTTGACAACAGATGCTCAAATCACATGACAGGTGATAAAAGTAAGTTTGTTAAACTTGAAAAGTTTGAAGGAGGTCTTGTAAAGTTTGGTGATGATACATCTGCTAAGATATGTGGAAAAGGTTCAATCAATTTTGATGGCAAGCATAATACAGATGGTGTTCTTTATGTGAAGGGGCTCAGACATAATCTTCTAAGTGTAGGACAAATGTGTAGTAAAGGATATAGTCTTGTATTTCAGGATGGTGGTTGTGAGATCAGGAAAGGCTCAAGAACTCTAATTGTTGTGGGAAAAAAGGACAGATGGAAATGTTTATCATCTTAAGGGTGTTAATGGTGTGTTCTTTATGACTCAAATCAATGAAATTTGGCTATGGAATAGAATAATGTGTCACATCAATTTTGATAGCTTAGTTAAAATCAATTTTGCTCAAGTTGTGAGAGATCTACCAAAGATTAAAAAACCTATAAATGCAGTTTGTAAGGAATGTCAAGTTGGGAAGCAAACAAGAAAAAGGTTCAATGCCAAAGAATACTCTACTACAGGACCTTTGGATTTGGTGCATACAGACCTTTGTGGACCTACAAGAACAATAAGTTTTCAAGGTGACAGGTATTTCATGTTGTTGATTGATAATTACTCTAGAATGACTTGGGTAGCTTTTCTCAAAGAAAAATTAGAAGCTCTAGACAAGTTTAAGGCATTCAAGGCTATGGTTGAGAATGAAATGGATATGAAAATCAAATGTTTAAGATCTGAAAAAGGTGGAGAGTTCACCTCTAATGAGTTTAACATTTTTTGTGAAGATCATGGAATAAAGAGACATTTGTTAGCTCCCAAAACTCCTTAGCAAAATGGAGTGGTGGAAAGGAAGAATAGGACTGTTTAAGAAGAAGGAAAGACAATGATGAAGGAAGAAAATCTATTGGATGTCTATCGAAGAGAAGAAATTCATACTATAGTCTATATACTTAACATAGCACAAGCAAGGACAAACAATTCAAAGACTCCCTATGAGTTGTGGTATAGAATAACTCCTATTGTCAAGTATTTCAGAGGGTTTGGAAGAAAATGCTATATCAGAAGAGATGAAGAAAACTTAGGAAAGTTTGATGCTAGATCTGATGAAGGAATATTCCTTGGATAATCTACAAAGAGCAAGGCTTATCAATGCCACAACAAGAGACTAAAAAGGATTGTTGAAAGTGCAAGTGTCAAATTGGATGAAGACTTACATAAAAGCTCAGTGTTGATAAATGGATATGAATCGGGTGAGTCCTCTTGCAGAGAAGAAGAAAAAAATAATGGCAAGGAAAAAGAAGTGTAGATTGAAGAGGAAGAAGCTCCAAAAATGATCCCTACGACCCCTAAGTATGTGCAGAAGAATAATTTTGAATATCAAACCATTGGTGATAAAAGCATAGGTGTATTGACAAGAAGAAAAATTGCTATGACAAAAGAACAAGTAAATTTATGTTTACTTTCTAAAGTTGAACGAAAAATAGTGATTAAGGCATGCAAACATGAATTTTGGATCAAGGCTATGGAAGAATAATTAATGCAAATTGAGAAGAATCTAACTTGGGACATGGGAACTTGTCCCAAGACCAATGAACAAGAATGTGATTGAAACTAAGTGGGTATTTCGAAACAAACTGAATGAGAGTGGAAAAGTTTTTACGAACAAAGTGAGGCTTGTGTGTAAGGGTTACTCACAAGTAGAAGGAATACAATTTGAGGAGACATGTGATCCAATGGAAAAGATGGAGGCTATTAGGATGTTTTAGCTTTTCTAGCACATAAGGATTTCAAATTTTATCAGATGGATGTGAAGTCTACATTCTTAAATGGTGAGTTGGAAGAAGTATACATTGAACAACTAGAAGGATCTCAGCTATCAGATAATCCTAATATGGTCTGCAAATTGAAGAAAGAACTGTATGGACTCAAGCAAGCTCCCCGAGCTTGGTATGCAAGATTAGATAGGTACTTGTTACAACAAGGATTCAATAAAGGTACCGTAGATAGCAATCTTCACTTTAAAGTTGAGAAAGATCAGATCTTGATTGTGGTTGTGTATGTTGATGATATAATATTTGGAGGAAATGAAAGTATGTGCAAGAAATTTACAAAAGAGATGCAAAAAGAGTTTGAGATGTTTATGTTTAGGGAGATGAATTTCTTCCTTGGAATTCAAATCAATCAGACAGAGAAAGGTATATTCATTTCATAATCAAAGTATGTGAAGGAAATATTGAAGAAGTTTGGAATGGAAGGCTTTAAACCGGTATGTACTCCTATGGTTACTGGTTGCAAGTTGAGTAAGAATGAAGAATCTCTTAAGGTGGATCAAAGCAAGTATAAATCAATGATTGGAGGACTGATATATCTAATTGCTACTAGACTGAATATCATGCATGCAGTTTGTCTTGTGGCTAGATTTCAAGAAGATCCTAGAGAGTCACATGTGGTAGCACTAAAAGAATATTCATATACTTGAAAGACACTCTAGAATATGGCTTATGGATCCAAAGGATACTGATTTCTCTCTAAGTGCTTATATAGATGCAGATTGGGCAGGTTGTGTGGATGATAAGAGAAGTACAAGTGGTGGTGCTTTCTTTCTTGGAAGCAGGTTGGTGTCTTGGCTAAGCAAGAAGTAGGATTTAGTGTTATTATCTACTGCAAAGGCAGAATAATTGTTGCAACATCATGTTGCACATAGGTGTTGTAGATGAAGCATACCTTGAAGGATATTAGAGTGTTGTATGATGAACCAATTCCTATCTTATGTGACAATACAAGTGCTATCAATATTTCAAAGAATCTAGTAATGCATTCAAGGACAAAGCATATCTCAATTAGGTATCACTTTCTAAGGGAGAAGGTTGCAGAGAATGTGGTGAAGTTGGAGTATGTGCCTACAAATGATCAAGTTGCAAATATCTTCACTAAGGCCCTTCCTAAGGGTACTTTTGAGTATCTCCGGGAGAAGTTAGGGGTTATTGCCCCTCCTTTCAATTAGATGCATAAGTTTATGCATCAGTCTAGTGGGTTTCAAGATTCATTCCTTGTCTTGGACTGATGCTGGTGGCTACCTCTCAAGGGGAGTAGGTAGTGGCATTGTTGGTTGTTGCGGTAAGGGGGAGTGTGCAGAGAAGGTGTGAAGAAAATAGAGTGTAGTAAAAGAAAAGGTAGTTGTAGAACAATTGTTGTCCCTTATAGGTATTTCCCTTAGGGGGAGAGAAAGTATGTGTTATTGATGTCAAAGGAGAAAAAAATTAAAGGAAACATGTGTTTCCCTTTGCCATTGATGTCAAAGGGGGAGATAGTTAACTAAAAAAGCATATGAAGAAGGGGGATAGAAATCTTGTAAAAGAGAAAGTGTTAGAAAGAGTTGATGCTTGTGTAAGGGGGAGCAGTATGCACTATGGTGCAATATATGAGTCGGTGATTAGAGTTGTTGTTGTTGTTGATGGTTTTTCATATAATGTGTTGCCATCAATGACAAAGGGGAAGATTTTTGGAAGTTTGTGTTGTCATTGATTTCAACAAATCTTTGTTGTTGCATTGATCTCAACCTATGGAGATGCTTTGATTGGTTGCATTATACATGTTGTCATTAGTAGTATCACCGATGTCAACCTCTAGTGTTGTTTTGATGAGAATATTTTTGTGGATGTTCAACCTCTTATGTGGTTGAGAAGGTGTTGCAGATGTTGAGATGATGTTTTTGGTGCTTGGTTTCCAAGTGCTTTTAAGAAAATTTGAATAAAAGAGGAAATAGTGTGGTAAAGAGTGTTTAGTGTGGTAGAGTAGTGTTTATTGTTTTGCTCTACATTTCATCATGATTGAAGATCTTCTTGTGTGGTTCAGATATGTTGATTAGAGGTGTTCAAATGTGTTATATCCAAAGTTTCAGGTTCTAGATCATTCAACATAAGAAGTTGTGTTCACCAATGTGTGAGCTGTGATGTAGTGTTATTTGGGAGAAATGGTTTTGCTTCACATTTCTCCGTGTTATGGTTTCTAGTTTTGCGGATTTGGAAGTGTTCTTATATTTCTCATATCTATCTTCATTACAATTTGTTTGAGTTTTGGTGCTCCGCAAGATTGGATTCATTAGTTACAATATGTGGAAGGTTAACTAGTTGTTCAAAATGAGTATGTTCTTTAGGTGTATGATGTTGTGAAGGATTTGTTGTAATTTAGGGTGTTGATGGAATATTCTAGATGGTGTTTAAGTGTTGTGTGTGGTCCATGAGTCATCTTTGGATTTGGTGAAGCGTGTACTTAAAATTTTAATGATGTTAACATAGGTTTGATTGACCTTGGGCGTTTACACTAATTGCAGATATGCTTTAGTGTTTGTGGAAGCATGTCAAGGCCTGTATGTAAGGATTTAGGTCCGAGTTAAGGTGTGATGTGGTCTGCCTTCATTCCTCTCCACCATGGGAATGTTTTGGTGCCGACCTAATTTGAATTTGTACGCTTGAGGTGCATAATCAACCTTGCAGATTGTTTTCAAGGTTGAGGATGGTATATATACATATGTGTGTGTGTGTGTGTGTGTGTGTGTGTGTGTGTGTGTGTGATGAAGGATGATTATGTGAAGTGTGTGTGATGCAAATTATGATGTGAAATGCAAAAATGCGAAGTGAAGTGTGAAATTTAATGACTAAGACTATTGGAAACAGTGAGTAAAAGGTGTCTACATTCTATAGAGAGAGTGTGCATGTTCTGGTAAAGCAGTGGTGGAACTTTTTTGTTTATCTGAGATGGATTTCTCATTGTAACAATCTTCTATCTTCTTCTTTCTAATTTGGTAGTGAGCCCTTCTTTCTCTTGGGCAGTGAGCTCTTCGATAGTGAGCCCTTCTTTCTTTTGGGCAGTGAGCCCTCTGATAGTGAGCATATTGTATTCAGTGTTGCAATTACTTTATATTGTGAGCTAATCCTCACCATGCTTTTCCCCAAGAAACCTTGTCAAAACCATTGATTTAAGGCACACAACAACTTGAAAACTCGTCAAAATCCCTATAACAAAATTTTTCACCCACAATTTTTAAAACAATCATCTATTTAAGACATGCAACAACGATTTGTGGTTGATGGATCTCTATAGGATTTTTTTTGAGTTGTTAATGTTTACAAAAAAAGATATTGTGGAGGATGTTGACGTTTACTGATAAAGATAAAGAGGTTTTTATTTTTTAATACATTTTTATCATGCATTTTTTTATTAATATCATGTATAATATAATTTAAGTTATAACTTTAAAAATTTTGTTAGGTTATTTGAAAAATATTGAATGAATTTGTAAAATATGTAATATATATTATTATATAAAATTAAAAGTGATCATGTCTTTTTAAATATATATTTTTTAATTTGTTAAAAATTAATATGATTTTAAAAGCATTTTTATAAACAAAAAAGTGCCAAACACTTAATTTCATTCTCAAGTGATAAAATTGTGAAAATAGCATACATCATAAAAAATTGAATTGTTTCAAAATTCTTAATTTGAGTTTGGTGACAAGAGCTTTGCCCCTTGACCCTGTCGTGTATTGCAATAGGGAGCACGCCAAGGGCATTGCCCCTTGACCTTGTAGAGGGCGTTGCTCCAAGACCTCACAAGGGGTGCTACCCCTTAACTCCATTGGAGGCATTGCCCTTTAATCCCACTAAGGACATCACCCGCAAACCCCCACAAGAGGGACTACCCTTCAACTCCATTAAAGGTTATAATATGTATTAAACTTTAATTTTGATTTATATATGATATAAATTAACAATATGTTTTACAAATTTAATAATTTTTAAAATATTTTAAATTTTTTTATACATTTTAACATGTTTGGTAAAATTACCACTTATTGGTGAGTTTTTGCTGAATCCCAAATTTTTAAATTTGTTGAACATACTCGAGTTTTACAACTAGGATCTCACATGAGAAGTGGATAATTAATATCTCTGAGTTTCTTAACCAGTTGAATTACTTGTATAATTCTGAATTTGTTAAAGAGCTAAAATAGTGGTATATAACGCATCAGCATATAATATAAACGAGAGAGCGGGGATGATTAAAATCTTATCCATCGAAAAGACGGAAAAAAAATGTCACATGCAATGAGCACGCTGTCGCTCACTCATGGCTTTCGACTCACACGCCGCATGCAGACACAAATGCTTATTCCTTCCCTCGATGGTCAGTAAACTTCTATTTTTTTTGCTCCTCATTTGAAGGATTTTGAAAATCCCACTACTAGGCACAGGGAAAAAACATAAAAAATTACAAAATGGCTGGTTGAATGCTATAAAATTCTGTCTAATGGATGTTATAGTTATGTAAGTTAGCAGTTGCATGTTAGACTAATGATAATATCTATAGTAAGTATGAAGTATACAAAGGTACAAAACATGCATATTGGGGTAGATTGATGCTGTAAGGAAATACTCTGACATTTCAAGAGATTAGATTCTGAGTCTTTTGAGAAGAAGATTCACAGTGTACAGAAAATACCTCACATCGAATGTAGTTAGACTATGAGATATGGAGGATTGATCAACATCACACAGAAAATACGTTGAATTTTGCAGGGTTCATTCCAGGGCTATCGTGGTTAGCTTGAAGAAGAAATTGCACAGCTGGTAAAATTTTTCGATGGGTGATGTTGAGGTTAAACGGGGTTCATTTATGTTATTATCCCTGGAAGTGAAAGGAGCGGAAAATTACAAATAATATTCTAACTGGACGCTTAAATTTATTAATGTACTATCCCCAACAATGGGGCAAATATAGAGTACAGATAGAAGCAGTTCTAGCGACATTAAAAACAGTTGCAGCAGAGTTGCTGGATACTTGTCCTTCCCTCTGTGGATGATATTCGAGTCTGTGCGATCGATACTATACCAGACATATACAGATACGAACTTATAATTGGTCCATATCCATACGACTGGATACAGCGGCATGTTGTCTGGTGCCGTATCCAGTTAAGGGTTTAGGAAAAAAATTCAAAATTTGCAGAGATAATAAAACATAAAAAAATTGTATACATACTTGCGCGCATACACATATACATATATGTATATTATGTATATATACACACATCTTGTAATTGAAAAACTCAGATTCAACAATAATTTGGGCGATGTATTTTTTTTTTAAAATTTGGGACTTACCAAAAATTCGGGAAAACTTGATAAATTTATCGAACATAAAAAATATATAAATTTAAAAAATATGCATGTTTCTGAGTTTATAAAATATATTACAGATTTTTTCATATATAGATCAAAATTAGAGTTCAGTATACATCATAAATAAAAAACTAGTTCAATAATATGAATTTCAAGTTTAAATATCAATAAAAATTACAAATCATAAATTTCTTCTACAACTAAAACTTAGAAAAGTCTGTTACTGCTGAGTTGGTGTTGTGAAACTGGATGGTACAGCTGCATCATCCTCAACAGGCTGTCTTTGAACTTTGAAGGCATACCCAATTCAAAATTAGAAAGTATGTCTCTGAGCAGTATACCTGATACCGATTGAATAAAAATTAAAAAAACACTTGTAGGCTTGCAGCAACAATGAATGAACATTGTAAAGTCTGAAACAAATTCCCCACTCCCAGCAGCAATCCCGCCAAAAACACACTTGACGCCCGACAGTGAAGTGCAAACACACACCTTTTGCCCAGCAACTGAAACTTGAATTGCAACCTGTAGAAAACAGGAAATCGAAGCCTTCACACATAGGAAAATACTCAACAGGTTGTGAAAAACCTAAAACAATGACTACTGTTTATAGTTGCACAAGAAGGGCATGTGAATTTATAATCATGTTGTGTTTTTTGTTTGAGTGAAGGTACACAGACACACAGTAGGGCATTGAAAATATTAAATAATTATGAGCAAGTTATACCTTTTGTGGGTAAGTTTTTCTTGCAATTTGTGGCAAATTTGGTGCACTATTGGGTATAACTTGCGGTGATTTTTTGCAATAACTCAGGGCCAAGTAATCTCTGTGAGTACTTGTTTGGCTTCTTGACACACAAGTACTCGTAACACACACACGTGTATGCACATACATAAAACATGTTAATGCATATATATATATATATATATGGAATTGCACCTCATGCACATTGCAAAAAATATCAATGCCAATTGGGAGGTTTTGGATACTGCTGACTTGGAGATTATGGCTAGGGGTTGGGTGCTGGAGGAGCACCGCCAACCATTCATATCTTTCCACCCTTTTGCAGATTGCAACAGGTTTGAGAATGCACCCAGGGCCTCTTAGTTTCTCCTTCACTTTACTAGAAATGATAATACCATCAAGGTAGATCAATAGTTGATGGTCTTTGCCAATCTAACGAAAGTGTTAGGCTAGTTAGAGGTCAAAAGTATTTTCTCTCCTTTTTGTAATCTGGGGTATGGTGAATAGAAAATACATATAATGTATTCTCTGGTTGGCTATTGTAGGTTTCTCACCTCTAACCAAAAAGTATCAATGCTTAACAAAATATATGGGTAGGGGCCATATCCTATCTTATCGATCAAATATATATACATTGGTTTTTATATTTTTTTAGTTTAAAATATTTATTTTGTTATATCATGTTTGTACCTTTAGTGATTTAATATTATGTTTGTTATATTATGGAGACTTTGTGGAGAAGTTATGCTTGTTGGGAGATACCAAGAGCAAGGGAAAAGCCCACTCCTAAGAAGAGAAAACATTCTATGGCGAAGCTAGTCTACCAAGAACGGGTCAATGAAAGGCCAGACCGAGGATTGTTATTCTGCCATTAAAAGGAAATGCAGAAAAGCTAGAGCATTGGTTGGCTCAATCCTTCAACCAAAGCATAAGTTTGCTTTACAACAAAATTATATTTTGCCTTATAGTCTTTGAGGGTCTGGCTGAAAAAAGCTATAGTGTGTTCTTCCTGTAATGTTCCTTTCTATAAAATTTCTTATTTTTGCCTTAAAGCAATATTTCTAATTCTAAAATGATAATTGCATTTATATTTATAAATATAACTTAATCAAAATCATGAATTTTATTATAATATTCAGATTTTTTCACTTTGACATAATTCTGAAAATAATCTTATCTCAATTTTCTGCTATGTTTTTTCTTCCAATTTGCAGCTATTTTTCCTTAAATGTTTGTCCTTGATATCTAGACGAGTTCTGGGCTTTTTTTCCCAATAACTTGATAGGAGAAATTAAGGGTTTTCTTCCTTAAATCTCTTAATTTTCCTTAGAGGGTTTTTGTCCTCTTTGGCTGTAATATTTACTTGCAAAGTCACATAACATTTATTCCTAATTGATTGATCCTCTTCTCATTAAATGATCTCCCTTCTATATCTTATTGCCTCATGAGACACAACCCTTCATACACCCTTTGACTTTTGATAAAGTATAATTTAATTTTAATTTAATCATTCTTTGAACCCAATCGCAGATATCTTAGTTTAGGTGCCATTTTTTAATCTCCTTTAATTACTTTCCTTGCGAGTAGTTTATGCATTAGCAAATTACCTTCTTGTCTTGGGTGAATGTCTTATAAATTTGAACATGCCATGTTTCAGTTTGCCGAGCAAATTTCTCAAAATGTAAATTGGTTTATTTTGAAGCAGGACATTACAATCTGCCCTTCCTAAAGATTGCTTGTCCTCAAGCAATGTTGGTTCAACTCTTAGTTTTTCAAATTGAATCATTTTTCCTAGACTTGGATCCCAAATCAATCTTGGAGATTTGTAATTCCTCGACATAGATCCTCGTGATGTAATAGTTTCTCAAGCCGACTGCCAATATAGTCCTTTAATGTCATAAGGTTAATACCATCCTCTAAAGTATGAGGACAATTTATTGTCTTGTATTACTTGTATTTCCCACTAACTCTCAACAATGAAATCAAGAGTTGGAAACTAGCAAGGTTTGTAATTTAAGATAAGTTTTCTCTCATCCTTAAAGAGAAGAAACAAAAAGACATTTTGCAATAGCATATTTTGAAACCAGGTAAAGGAAGTATCAATCTGAGGATCAATTTCCTTTGTGGCATCAATTGCATCTACAAAGAATTGATTTGGTTGGCCCAACCTTTGCATAGTTTCATGGGTATCTCTTTGAGTCAAAGCAAGAAAGTGAGCTTTCCATATATTAAGATGAGGATTAGAGACATGACACACATCTGTGACCTTAAATGCAATGTTCTTTTCTAAAATGATTTTATATCTTTTTGGTCCACTTCCGAGATTTTCATATTCTGTAACCAATCCAATCGGAGAGTTCCAGAAATATCACAAAATTCTTCACTTATTTCATTTCTACCAAGGATCTTGAAGAACGAATATAATGTCTTAATTGTCATTGCTGACATCCAAAATGACAACACAATGTTGCATCCTCTACTATGATGAATTGTGGGAGTTTTGTGAATACCAAGATCCCACTCCTTTGTGCAAAGCCAATTCCATATATGAGTAAAGGGATCTAGATGTCCTTCACTACAGTTCATATCTCACTTCTTTGAGTATCAAGCTCCTCAGAGTGACTATATCCATTTTATCTTCAATTAGGGTGGGATGAGAACTTAGCGAATGTGCCCATTGTTCTCCAATGCCCATGTTGATCTTTCCTAGATCCATCATGTGCAAACCAAAAGTCTCCTTCTCATGGCTACAAACTAACCCATCAACAAATTCATCGATCTTGGAACAAGGGAGTTCGATTGTTTCTTGGTCAACTTCCATGTAGTCAGTGTGTATCATCATGGAATTTCCTTAATAAACTCGTAATTCCTCCTCATGGGGGTCAATCTTAGAAAATTCATTCTTCACAATAGCATCACATGGTCCAATCATTTCCGTATATTGCAATTCATCATTACATGGTTCTATTATTTCAATACCAAAATATTGGGTGGATGTTTCTTGGGCATCATCTATCATTACTGACACCTCTTCAACACACAATATCGACTCTTCTTCTATGTGTTTAGCAATTTCTTGTGATTCTGATTCTAAACCTTCTTTTGTTGTCACCAATGATTCTCTTGGATCTTGCTCCTTGATCTCCTCCTTAGCCATTAGACCTCTTTTGTTGGGAAAATGGTACTCAAGTGCCTCCAAGTACTCATCAAAGGGAACACAAGCTTTTGCATGATGTGAAAAATATCGGTTAATAACTCTAGGGGACTCAAGTTTGTACAATAATTTTTGCATGAGATCCATGTTTTCTTCCCTTTGTAGACCTTAAGTCTTTTTGACTAGAATGTATCCAACATTTTAGCTTTACCTCACAAGTTGGTAGGATCAATGCTCTGATAACAATTGTAATGTCCCTTTCTAGAACATTTCTTATTTTTTCCTTAACAATAATTCTAATTCTAAAATGATAATTGCATTTATATTTATAAATATAACTAAATCAAAATCATGAATTTTATTATAAAATTCATATTACTTTGACATAATTCTGATAATAATCTTATCTTGATTTTTTCCTATGCTTCTTTTTCCAATTTGCAGCTATTTTTCCTTAAATGTTTGTCCGTGATATCTAGACAAGTTATGGGTTTTCATCTAATAACTTGATAGGAGAAATTAAGGGTTTTTGTCTTTAAATCTCTTAATTTTCGTTGGAGGGTTTTTGTCCTCTTTGGCTGTAATATTTACTTGCAAAGTCGCATAACATCTATGCCCGATTGATCGATCCTCTTCTCATTAAATGATCTCCCTTATATATCTTATTGCTTTATGAGACACAACCCTTCATACAGCCTTTTACTTTTGATAAAGTATAATTTAATTTTAATTTAATCATTCTTTAAACCAATCACAGATATCTTAGTTTAGGTGCCATTTTTAATCTCCTTTAATTACTTTCCTTGTGACTAGTTTACATACTAGCGAATTACCTTCTTGTCTTGGGTGAATGTCTTATAAATCTGAACATGCCATGTTTCGGGTTGCTGAGCAAATTTCGCAAAGTGTAAATTGGCTTATTTTGAAATGGGACATTACATTTCCTGATCAGTTTCACCCTTTTGGTTTAGGCCAGCAGCAATGCTATACTTTCCTATAGATCCTTGCTAAAATCAGGTTCAACCAGATCAGGGGTTTCTACAATAGCTTGCTTTATTTTCTCAAAACTTAAAAATTAAAAGCCTTTTCCATGAGAGTCTCCAGGGACATACTTGCAACATTGGCATGCAATATATATATTTAAATCACTACAGTTATAAACACAATGTAACAAAATAAATCTTATAAATTGAAATCTAAAAACCAAATTTTTTATATAAATAAATATTTTAAAGTTGTGTTCTCTACCCTTAGGTGTATAAATAGTTGAATGTATGATTTTTTTAATAAATGCTGTATTCAGCCATATTTGTATTGAGGGATTATTAAAATTTGCCATATACGAATCTGATACCATATCTGTATCCATGCAATCCTGGTTTGCTGGCAATCTGGATTGTTGTAAATGTGCATTGGTCTGATTAATTGATTGCTTTCTGTCTAGAGTTTATAGAATTTACTTGGCTTGTAGATGTTCATAACATCTTTCCCTCTCTGTGGCTTCTCAATATAATTTTTTCCAAGAGTAAATTCTGTATTTTTTTTGAATTCTCTGAAACTCTCAATGGATGCCCTAGTTTGCATGCCACAAATAGAACTTATTAGAAGTGTAACAATTAGGTGTAGGATTTGTGTGGTCAAGGATTTTAGATGTACACGGCATTAGATTGTAGTCTCACGTTCTTTAAATGTGAGAGGCTGATGTATTGGAGACTGTTCTTATTGTTGTGGTACAATTCTTTGATTTTATTGAGCTTGTTGTGGAGGGAGTATTTATTTTTTTGGAAAAAATTGTATCAGTTGATTTGCATCTTTCCCAAGTTCTTAAGATTTAATTGTATGGGTTGCATACCTTAGTTCATGGCTTGGTTCTCGAATGTCCATGGCACCATCTCCTATTACATATCTGTTTCGATTCTTCTGAGCAATAATGGGAACCCCTGTACTTCATTCATTGTTATGAATTGATCTATTCTCTGAGCTTGTTCTATCATTTTGTCAAGATTTTTGGGCCTGAAATATTGTACATTGTACTGCAACATAGGCCTCAATGTCATCATGGGATCTTTAAGCATTCCCTCAATGTAGGAGGGAGAGGGACTCCCTTGACGAAGGGCCATTGTTGTTAGCTAATTATTCATGAGTACTTTCTTCTTGAAAATTCATATGAATCTTATCAGCGTATGGAAGAACATCTCTGAAGAAGAAGCTCAAGCTGGTATAGGGACTGTTCATCAATGTTATGCCTGGATTTATGACCCAGACTCTTTCATTGGATGACAATGTTGTGAGTGGGTTCATACTGTAGCTGCTTGCATTGACAAGATTTCTTATGACATCTTCCAAGTCTTATCCTGAATTGTTGGTTAAATACATGAATGAATTCCTTAAACCCTTGAATAGATTCATGCTTGTGCTCACTCAAGAGCGTCTCCATGGAGAGTCTTGATTAAAGTATTTGTGGCCGAGGGTTGAATATTTGTAAAGGATTTCAGATTGTTGATGTTTAGAGCAGCGTCGTGGTCTTCTTCCAGCGATCTCCCTTACTACATGTGATAAATTAAATTATAGCCAAGGGGCTATTTAATATATATGATATCGATTTATTGAAAAGTCACAATCAATGGTTGTCTTACTTAATTATGAAGTGGCACAAATTAATGAAGAGGCCCGATTTGCTAATGAGGCCGACTACCTTCATAGACGCGATTTTATTGGAGAGGCGCATCCTTCTATGTTTGGCCGACTTGTGTTCTTGAAGAGTCACGTCTCCTTTCCATATTGTATATATAGTCGATGTCTCTCTCATTGTTGATCATCCATTCATTTGTCATTTCATCCTTATCAAGTTCGAGTTTATTGCAAGAGCGAATTCTTCATTAAGGGAGATCGATATTGTTAAATGCTGAGATCTTATCAGCATATTACTTCTATGTATTTCTGTGTTGCACTATTCTGTGGTGCTTGAAACTAGGCCTTCATATCGGTCTCTTGTAAGGAGATCATTGTTTTGGTGATTCAATATATAAGTGATATATTGTTGCTGGGTTTTTCTCCCTCAAGAGGAGGGTTTTCCCAGGGTATCTGCTGTGTTGTGTATCTGATTTTTGAATTAATTTTCTGTGCATTATATCTGATCATAAAGCTAACATGGTATTAGAGCGGGTGTGAAGAAGATCATGATCAGATTTCTTATTACAATGATACTCCTTATTCTCTTTCTCATTATTTTCTATCTCTATCTCTTCGTCAAGATGGTGAACGGTGTTAAGATTGAGGATAGACTCGAGGGAGCATCAAATTTCACATCATGGAGGTTCAAAATTATGCTCACCTTGGAAGAGAATGACTTGGCTAAGTTTGTGGACACTAAAGTTCCCGAACCTACGGAGGAGGAAGAGAAGGTCCAGTGGAGGAAGAAAGACATCAAGGTGAAGAAGATGCTTGTTGATTCCGTAAAGGATCATATTGTTCTGATTGTCTCCAAGTTGAAGACAGCAAGAGACATGTTCAAAACTTTGGAGGAGATGTATGAAATCAACAACACCAGTCGGGCACTTGCACTGAAGCAACAACTCCATCATGTGAAGATGGTGAAAGGAGAAACAGTTATTGCTTACTTCATGAGGATTTCGGAATTGAGAGATCAACTCTCTACAATTGGTCATGTGGTTGATGACAAAGACTTGACCATGCTTGCTCTTAATGGTCTGCCTTCATCTTGGGAGTCCTATATTCAAGGAATCAGTGCAAGATCAAAACTTCCTAAGTTTGATCGTCTAAGAGTGGATTGCATTCAAGAGGAGTCTAGGTTGGTGGCTAGAGGTGTTGGGCAAAGCTCAACTAATGAAGACATTCATGTCCTCGCCTCTCAATCGTCAAAGAAGAAAGGGAAAGATGGGAAGGAAGGACACTTCAAGAGGAATCGAGATAAAGGAGCTGATGATGCTCGTGCATTCAAGAAGAAGAGGGACCTATCTAAAGTCCAATGCTTTAGATGTGATAAGTATGGTCACTTTGCTAAGCATTGTCCAACCAGGCCTAAGCAACAAGCCACCATTGCAGATGTCGATGATGCCTTTCCATAGAAGGACTCATGTGAATACTTGTTCTATTCGACATTGTCAAGCAATGTACCTACCGACACCAACACTTGGCTGATTGACAGTGGTGCCTCTCGACACATCACTAGTTTTAGGGAGCATTTATCAAGCTTGGTGGAGAGAGATTCTTCTAAACAAGTCATTATTGGAGATGATTCCAACTACTTAGTGAAAGGGATTGGGACCTCTACTCTCCACTTGGATTCCGGCATTACCCTACAATTGAATGATGTTCTTTATGTTCTAGGCATCAAGCATAATCTTGTTTCCATTTCAGCCTTGGAAGACAAAGGATACCAAGTTGCCTTCTCTAAAGGCAAAGTTCTTGTGTGGATGAAGAATTCCAACTTCAAGACTGCTTAGGTGATTGGTGTTAGGCATGAGAGCCTCTATAGGCTATGCACTCGTCCACTTCAGGCATTAGTACACGATTCTTCAAGCTTATGTGATCTTTGGCATCAAAGATTGGCTCACCTTCACTTCCGAGTTCTACCTATCATGGAGAAGATGGTCACGAGCCTTCCAAAGTTCAACCAGGAGCATGAAGGTACTTGTAGAGGCTGCGCAATGGGTAATAATACAAAAGCTCCATTTCATAGTAGAGAAAGTAGATCCAAATGTATTCTAGATCTCATTCATTCTGATTTATGTGGTCCAACATCTGTTGCTTCTTCGAGTGGTTTCTTGTATTACACTCTTTTTATTGATGACTACTCTAGAAAGACTTGGATTTATTTCTTGAAAACTAAAGAATCTGAGGAGGTATTAGAAAGGTTCAAGGAGTTCAAAGCTCAGGTAGAGAACCTTTCTGGGAAGAAAATTAAAGTCCTGAGATCCGATAATGGAGGAGAGTACACTTCCGACAACTTTCGAAACTATTGCATTGAAGCTGGGATTAAGAGGGAGTTCAGTGTCCCTTAAATCCTAAACAAAATAGTGTTGCTGAAAGGAAGAACAGATCAATCGTGGAAGCAACAAAAGCCATGATTCATGACCAAGATCTGCAAACCTTCCTTTGGGCAGAAGAATCTAGGATAGCAGTCTATGTTCAGAATAGAATTCCTCACCGAATCCTAGAGAACATGACTCCTGAAGAAGCCTTTACTGGGAAGAAGCTAGAAGTGAGTCATATGAGGATCTTTGGATGTCCAGTGTATGTACATGTACCAAAGGAAAAAAGGACCAAGTTGGAGCCTTCTGGCAAGAAGGGGATATTTGTGGGTTACAGTGAGACATCAAAAGCCTACAAAATCTATGTTCCAAGACAAAAGTTGATCGAGATCAGTAGAGATGTCACATTTAAGGAAGATGTTGCATTTAGAAGATCCAAGGGTACGCATATGGAGATTGATAATGAAGAGTCTCCTCAAGATATGGAAGTTAACCATACTCCTGAGATTCAGAGGGAGACTTCAAAACCAAAGGAAGATGATTATCTAGTTGAGCCCTTGGAACCTACTGATGGGCCTACTGATATTGTGATTTGGAGGAAAAGACTTCTTTGGGCTAGGCAGACGATGCAGGAGGCAAAAAGGTTTGCAGTGCCAAGAGGAACCTTCAGAGAAAGTAAGAGACCTCATAAGTTCTCCAGCTATGTTGCTTTGATGAGTCAGATTATTGAGTCCGAGCCTTCCAATGTTGAGGAAGCTTCTAGTCAACAGGTTTGGAGAGATGCTATGATAGAGGAGTACCAGTCAATTCTCAAGAATGATGTTTGGGACATCGTTCCTATACCTGAAGGCAAATCTGTGGTATCTTCAAAATGGCTCTTCAAGATCAAGCATGTGGCTGATGGGAGCATTGAGAAGTACAAGGCAAGATTCATGGCTAGAGGGTTTTCAACAAAAGAGGGAGTTGACTATGAAGAAACATTTGCTCCTGTTGCTCGCTATACTTCTGTCAGAACCATCATTGCCATTGCTGCATCTAGAGGATGGAAGATTCATCAGATGGATGTGAAGACAACTTTTCTGAATGGTGTGGTCAAGGAAGAAGTTTATATCGAGCAACCTGATGGATTCGAGGTACATGGGAAGGAGTCTCATGTTTGCAGGCTGAAGAAAGCCTTGCATGGTCTTAAGTAGGCTCCTCGTGCTTGGTACGAAAGGATTGATCGTTACTTGTCAAGCTTGGGCTGCTCTAAGAATGATGCTGACTCAAATTTGTATTTTAAGGTAATTGATGGTGAAGCATTGATTTTGGTTCTGTATGTTGATGATTTGATTCTTACTGGAGAAGAACACCTTATTATCAAATGCAAGAAGGAGTTGGCTTCTGAGTTTGAAATGAAGGACCTTGGGCTCATGCATTACTTCCTTGGCTTAGAAGTTTGGCAGAAGCCAGATGAGATGATTCTAAGTCAAGGGAAGTACACCATTGATATACTTAAGAGGTTTGGAATGATGGATTGCAAATGCATGTCTACACCTATGGAGACCAACCTACATAAGTTGAAGGAGGCTGCAGCTAGTTCAGACCTGGTGGATCCCATGATGTACAGGTAGTTGATTGGATCCTTGATGTATCTAGTTAACACTAGACCAGATATCTGCTATGTAGTGAGTGCACTTAGTCAATTCATATGTGAACTGAGGCAGATACATCTTGTTGCAGCAAAACATATCCTGAGATACTTGCGTGGCACAGTTGGATATGGGTTGAGATATTCTTCAGATGTGGACTTGAAGTTGCATGGTTATACTAATTCTGATTGGGCAGTGTGTGTCACTGATCGGAAGAGCACCTCTGGATGTTGCTTTAGTTTGGGATCTGCTATGATATCCTGGTGCAGCAGGAAGTAGTCATCTGTAGCATTGAGTACAACAGAGGTAGAGTACATTGTAGCTTGTGTGGCAGCTCGGGAAGCAGTGTGGCTTCGTAAGCTTCTTGCAGGATTGTTTGGACAATCAATGGAGCCTACTATCATTCATTGTGATAACCAAAGTTGTGTGAAGCTCTCTGTCAATCTTGTGTTTCATGACAGAATCAAGCATGTTGAGATCAAATACCATTATATCAGAGATATGGTATTGACGAAAGCTATATAATTGAGGTATATCAGCATTGATGAGCAGACGACAGACATTATCACCAAGCCTCTCTCCAGGATAAAGTTTGTGTACTTTTGAGATTAGCTTGGTATGGTGGAGAATCCAACCCTAGCTAAGAAGAAGTCTCAGTATCAGTGATCCTCTTTAATGCATTTCTCTTTGAGAGAGATTTGAGGTGCAAGCCCTTATTAATGCATTTCTCTTTTGAGATTTGAGGTGAAAGCCCTTGTTTCCACCCTCTAGGAGAGCCATGGTGGATGTCATGTGTGTGACTCCATGACAACATCACATGAGAGAGTTCATGATGATTTTCTTGTACTTGTGTTTCACCCTCTGGGAGAGCCATGGTGAACGTCATGTTGAGGTGACAACATCACGCAAGTGATGAACACTTGTACATACCATAAATGGTTGTAGACATTATGGTTGATATCACAATGAGGTGATATTTGATATCATGTTGAGGTGATATCTTTCTTTTTCACATATGGTTGTAGCCATTGTGGTAGACATCACGATGAGGTGATATGTCTTGTGCAGCTGGAAGAATCCTCCCTAGTTGAGAGGGAGTGTTGATGTTTAGAGTAGCGTCGTGGTCTTCTTCCAGTGATCTCCCTTACTACATGTGATAAATTAAATTATAGCCAAGGGGCTATTTAATTTATATGATATCGATTATTGAAAAGTCACAATCAATGGTTGTCTTACTTAATTATGAAGTGGCACGAATTAATGAAGAGGCCCGATTTGCTAATGAGGCCGACTACCTTCATGGACGTGATTTTATTGGAGAGGCGCATCCTTCTATGTTTGGCCGACTTGTGTTCTTGAAGAGTCACGTCTCCTTTCCATATTGTATATATAGTCGATGTCTCTCTCATTGTTGATCATCCATTCATTTGTCATTTCATCCTTATCAAGTTCGAGTTTATTGCAAGAGCGAATTCTTCATTAAGGGAGATCGATATTGTTAAAGGCTGAGATCTTATCAGCATATTACTTCTGTGTATTTCTGTGTTGCACTATTCTGTGGTGCTTGAATCTAGGCCTTCATATCGGCCTCTTGTAAGGAGATCATTGTTTTGGTGATTCAATATATAAGTGATATATTGTTGCTGGGTTTTTCTCCCTCAAGAGGAGGGTTTTCCCAGGGTATCTGCTGTGTTGTGTATCTGATTTTTGAATTAATTTTCTGTGCATTACATCTGATCATAAAACTAACACAGATGGGCCATTGAGTTGCTACCATTGGAAGTGATAGTAGTTGATACTACCCCAATGTTAATTGTTGCTATATAAGATGCCATGGGCTTTTTTGCAATGTCTGAATAACTGTTTTAAAAGGAAGTCCTCTAACCTTCACTCAGCTCTATTGACAAGTGGTCGTGCCAGAACTGGTTTCCTATTTGGTGGAGAAGGCTGTTGTAGTGGTTGTTGTTAGCTGCCTTTCTGATAATCTGATTTTCTATTTGATTAATCTGTGTGTTTGTCACTGCTTCCATCTGATTATTTGATTCATTACTTGCACCATGTAGGTTTGCATGTTAGGGTGTTATTATTATTGAAGTGGTTGTGTCAGAAAATTTCTGAATTGGCTGTGAAATTTGAGTCTGAGAAATCCTTAAGGATATGAAATTTGGGGTTGTAATGCTTTAGCCTCATTTGCTGCTACTACTTTAAGGATGGTTTGGCCACGATTGAACCTGTTGTAGCGATGGGTTTGGTTCTGGTCAAATGTGTCACCATGGATGAAGTGGTGTAAGCAGGAGAAAAGAAAGGCAGGATGTTCTCGTATGGAAAACATTGCAAATTGATAGGTGACACCTTTAGGAACATTTTAATAAACTTATATGTTATGGCAGTGAGCTAATTTTGTTCTTTATATCAAGAGTTGAAGTTTGCCTTATGATCTGTTAACATGTTCAAGATAGGCTTGTATGAATTGTGGAGTTCATGTTCAGAATCGTTTTTGTTAACACCAACATGATCTTCTTATCCTCAGGTATATCTTCTATGAATATTCTAACACTCGTCTTTGGGAATGATCTTAGATTGTATTGCACAGATGGCTCTTTTAGGAGCAGTTTTTTCCCTTTTGGGATGTTTAATAGAGATTTTAGATCCAGTGTCGATCATATTTATAGGGATTTTTCTGTAAATGGAGCTTCGGTAAATGAAAAGGTATGGATGGCTGAATTGGAAATGCAAACCAATGAAAAGGAGGGTTGACATTGGGTCAATTGAAATGTATACATTATGATTGGAATGATCCTAGAGATAAGTCACTAAGCTTATGAGGGGCCTATTATAAGCTTACATTGATAATCTCTTAGAAATAAGCAATGGATATGATCAAAATGGAAAGGTTAGGATTGAAGAACTATATGCTAGTGTGATAAAGGCCTGCAAGATGTATTAGCATGCACTCAAAACAAACCAAACAAGCATGGGAGGAACATGGATTTACCTTGAAACTTGTTGGCATGTGGACCTCTTCCTTGAGCTAGAACAAGCTATTCCATGAGTGAGATGATTTGAGCTGATGTCAAGTAGCTTACAGGACTTCCAAACATGCCAGACAGCTAGGAAGCCTAAGACTTTCCTTTATCAATAGGAATCCTCTAATCATGAAATTAGGTCTACTATAGCCCCTTGTTGAAGTTACGTCTTAAAGTCCACTAAAAATCCATACCTGTTGTAATTTACTAGTAGGCATTTTCATGATTCAAAAATAATTAAGGAAATAGACTCCTAAGACCCCTATATATATACATGTGAAATTTCTAACCTATGCTCAAAGCCATTTAACCATACTTGTCGGCTTGCTAAAGCACAAAAACCAGAGAAGTACGAGGTCAGTTTGGATTGAATCTGTCACTGATACATTGTTGGCCGGTTCCAGCCAAACCAAACCTGTGTTTGTGAGCTGAAAAATCCCCAAAAGGACCAAGAGAGGCAGATAATGATGAATTTAGGCTAATGTGGTCTTAAAATATGAAAAATAAGGACATAATGAAATGATTGAAGGAACCTAAAGCAGGTTACACAAAATGAAATCTGGGTTAACATTGAAATGGCTGCTCTACTCACCTTTTCTTGTGATAATCATTGATTGGAATCTCAAGTGTGACAACAAGCCCCTTGACAATATAAAGCGTCACTGTCCAAATTTATATGTGTACAGAAACCATCAAGTACAGGGCTTTTATCATCCCCAAAACTGAAATTCACCTCCCTGATTTCATTAGATATTTAAGGCATTAACTTCTCATTGTCTTTTTCATTAATATTGTTTGGAATATTTCTAAGGGAGGATTGTGCCTTATCTCTAACTAAGTCAACCTCTTTAAGGTTTGAAAAGTACTTTCATTACATCTTCTCTAATTGCTTTATTTTCTGTCATTTTTAAAACCATTTATGGTGTTGATTTTGCACAACCAGTTTTGGCTCTTTGAATTATAGCAAACATGTCAAGAGATTTCAAATTTTGTATTTTGTTTGACTTCTCTGAGCCATTTGCTCCTTGAGTTCTGCTTCCAAAATAATATCTCCATCCTCAGAATTTTGTGCAGATCCTTAGTTAAGGTTCTGTTTAATGCTTATTTCATCATCCATTTCCTGCTTCTCAATGAGAATATGAATATTTGCAATTCCTTGTCGAAGATTCTTTTCCCTTGAAGTAAGTTTCCAAATGTATTTTTATCCCACTTCTTTACTTAATTTTTCATAATTTTAAATTTCTAAGGAAGGAGGCATCTCTTAGAGCCCTTTGCATCATTTCTTTACCAAACTTATAGGTTTTCATTAAAATCAGGATCCAAAGTCAACATTAGAACTTTACCCGTTAAGGTTTTCTTCTCACTAGAAATTTGGTACTTTTGTGACTTATCTATTCATTTGAGACATTTTATCCTTGATTTCTATTCCCAAAATAATTCCTCCATAGAATTGTTTGCATATCCTTGGTTCAGTTTTTTTTTCTCTTGCATATTTTGGGGTGTTCTCAACCTGGGTGCACATGTGGTTGTGCCTACTATTACCTGATTTTTTTTGAAAAATCAGAACAACACAGAAAAAAGGAGAAAATATTTTTTGCAAAATCAGCAAAGCATGCAAAAATAGTAAAGGAGTTCACTAACTTCAAGGAAGTCAAAGGGCAGATGATAAGGATTACAAATATCTTATCCATAGAGGATAAGGATAACAAATATCTTATCCATAGAGGATAAGGTTGACAACTCATAGGATAAGATTGACAACTTATAAAGCAAAAAGGTGAATCTTATCCATAGAGGATAAGGATGACAACTCACAGTAAAATATCTAAAGTCAACATGACTTTCCAAGTTTAGGCTCTCAAAATCTATAAATAAGAGGCTTATGCTTTGTTGCAGAGGACGAGAAAAGTTTATTGTGACAAAGTGACATTCAGTCCTTGAATTTTTTGATATTCGAGCTCATACAACTGAGTGAGGCCATTTGTACAAGATCCTTGGACTAGGCATCAAATTTTGTCGAGGTTAAGATGGTAAAGGCATTCCAGACATATTGGCATATATATGAAGAGCGAGAAAAAGCAGACCAAACACTAGGTTGTAGATCCTTTGTTAAAGAAAGGATCTCGAGGGATGAAGCCCCCTACATTGCCTTCTCATTTTAAACCTACAGAGAGCCATCCGTTTATGTTCATACCTAAAGAGCAACCTATGGCCTCTAACACATAAGAGATCAAAGAGATTGTTGGAAATGGAATTTTAGAATGAGGCTAGAGAGATTGTTGATCAAGATATAGCAAGATGTGTCTATGCGAATGGATTGGCATTCAATGTTGTTTGCTCACCATATTGGCAAAACATGGTGAGTTAATTAATGAGACTCCAAAAGAGTATAAGGGCTTGGGTTTTGAGAAGGTGCGTAGCACCTTATTAGATAAAGGGTGAAATTTGTGGAGGACTCCTTGAAGCCCATAAGGGATTCATGGGTCGAAATAGGGGTGTCCATCATTTCTGATGGATGGAAAGATGCAAAAAATTGCCTATTGATCAATGTTATTGCAATGTCTCCTAAAAGGGCAGTGTTTTTGAGAGCAGTGGATTGTGAAGGAGAGGTGAAGGATGGTGCACTTATTGCTAACATTCCTTGTCAAGCTATTGATGAAGTGGGCCCTCAAAATGTTGTGCAAGTTATAACAGATAATGCAACAAATTGTAGGGCTGTTGGGTTATTGGTTGAGGAGCGGTATTCACACATCTTTTGGACACCTTGTGCTGTCCACTCCCTCAATTTAATGCTACAATAATTGGCACCAAAATTGATTGAATCAAACAGGTGTATGTTGAGGCCCAACATCCAAATGTTCAACACCAACCACCATATGTCGCAAGGCATATTTTAGAACATTCTCGAAATTGGAGCTGTTGAAGGTAAGTTAAATAATAAACATGTTTCATTTTAGTAATATTTTTTAATTTAATTTTTGTAATTTTTTTTTTAAATTTTGATTTTCAAACAGGTTGTTGAGACCCATTTTTCCTCCAACACAATTGTGTTGAGACGACTTGTGAAGGTTCATGAGGCATTTTCTAACATGGTCATCAACCCTAATTGGTTCATATGGAGGCAATCTAGTATTGCAAGGGCAGCACAGGTTAAGAAAATGATCCTAGATGACATTTGGTGGGATCATGTTGAGTATCTTCTCAATTTCATTGAGCCCATATTGAGCATGATTCGTTATACTGACATGGATAGGCCTTGTTTGGGTGAAGTATATGATAGCATCGACTCAATGATTGAGAAGATGAAAGTCATCATTAATCCAAAAGAGCAAGATCCTAAAGAAAACTTCTTCAAAGAACTACACAAAATCATTGTAGAGAGATGGAACAAAATGACCACTCCATTGCATCTTCTTGCCTTTGCATTGAGTCCCAAATACTATAGTTCTCAACTCCTTTTTGTGACAACAAGAGTTGCCCCATAAAGAGATGCTAAAGTGGCTCAAGGTTACTGATCATGATAGACATGATGCAGTGAGGGCTAAATTCATGGATTTTGCATGCTCCGGCAATTGTGGTCTTGATGCTCTTCGGGACAAGTACATGGTTGATGCTCATAGTTGGTGATACTTCCATAGCCTAGCATACACGTACCTACAACCTCTTGTAATCAAAATTTTATCCCAAGTAAGTTTTATAGTCAAAATATTTTATCATTTAAGTTTTATAATTTTATTTATATTTTCGTCATAGTTGGACAACTCGGACTCACCAGAAACTCAGCAGGCCCAAAATCTTCAACTTGGCAAAAACTCAGCAACGTAAAAAATTGCTTAAAAAGTTAAATTACTTTAGAAACACTTTTCTTTTTGGTAAAATTCATTGAGAAAATGTATCCAATGAGTGCACAAATGAGTACAAAAGTGTTTTCTATTAAATTTGATTCATTTGAATACAAATTGAGTACAAAATTGCATCATCATGCCACCATGCAAAATCTTGATACAGTAGTTACCTAGCAACTATTATGAATTTATGATGATCGTCTTTGAAAAGTATCATCATAATTCATAAATTGCATATTACAACATTTGACATTGTCCTCTATCCTAGTCTAGTGAAAACTTGGGGAGAGGTTCTAATCTTTGTATACTGTTGTAGTCTAGTGAAAACTTGGGGAGAATCAATGATATTATGATAGTGATAAATATAATTGTCTAACTTGTTGACTCTTGTCTCCACTCCCAAATCCCCTCATTGTAATTAAATTTCTTATATGAGAAGATATTCCAATAACTAGTGGGGGTCTAGGAGTGGAGATCTCAATGGGGTCATGTAATGATCCCTCCTCTCAAATCTTGTTACAATCTCAATTGCATTTTCACCCATTCTTTATATGAAATTAATTAAAACATGGGCCGACCTTGCATATAAATAAAGTTAATGCTATATGTTCAATAAATAAAGTTAACGCTATATGTTCAAAAGCATATAAATAAATTATTAATGGCCTAAGTTTAAGGTATAGTCGATGACTAATGGAGGAGCAACGATTCTAATCATACAATGACTATTATTATTCAAAGAGCAGCGATGATTATATTTCAAGGGGCACCAATAAAGTTTAAAAGGTCTAAGTTTAATTTAACAAAGGCAGTGATTACCAAATCAGCGATTATATTTATAAAAAGAAAAGTCAACCATATAAAACAAAAGCATATAAGACAAAATAGGATAGGACAAATTGAATAAGACAAAGAACAAAGACAGCAATTATCTTCTATGTAAAGAGCAGCAATCATAGTGTGCACAGAAACTAATTACTCATTAAGGAGATCGTAGCCTATTTGGAAGTAATAGAAATCGCTGGCCAAAGTAATAATAAGAGGATGCTAATTAAATAATTAAATTAAGGGAGAATGCCTTAATTCCTAGACAGATGCATTAATGAATAAAGTTTAAACAGTGGTTCTGAAATGAATTGATTAAGTTTTGAAAAGGATTAAAACAAATAAAAGAAGAGTCAAGGCAGTGCTTCCTTGTGAAGGAGTATGACTCTTTGCAAGGAGTTGCTAGTGAAAAGATGTCTCTCTCAAGAAGAGGGTATAAGGAGGAGATCATTTCTTGGGGAGGAGGCATAAGGAAAAACAATCAGAAATCTGGGAAAGCAGCAGAATAGAAAGGATATAAAATTACAGATCAGCAGCTTTAATCATTTAATAAAAGGAAATAGAAATCTATACCTTCTAAATTAGAAATAATTAATTGTTTGGCATATGTGCAGCAGTCTGGTTTTCTGAGTTTGTGGTATGAAATCTGATTTACAATTATGCAGTTGCAGTATAATTTAGTATAAATGATTGTGATTGTTTATTAGATATTTGAGATAATAATGATACATTGCTGTTATGACTAGTTACTTATACCAGTGTATATTATGTATAACTGGATTAATATTTTTCCACAGTTTGTTTGTTATATGTCCTGAATGTTTTTAGCCATGGTATAGGAGATAGGGATTATGAGAGGGGTACGGTTTGGCACTCTCCTAGGTACGCCACCTCAAGGTGGGGACCAGATAGTCCCAATGAGGCCAAGGGGGTACAAAGGGTACTACGCTTTGGGCTTAGGAGAGATGGGCTTCTGGGGCACCCTATAGTAACCTCAACCCTCCATCATGGTGAATCAGCACAAGAAGCCCAATCATAGAGAGAGGGAAATGGTTGCCAAGATGAGGGGATAACAAAAAGGGGACACCTCACGGGGTAGACCACCTCATATGGATGGCATGGGCCACAGGAGGCCAAGAGGGATGGTATATCCGCTCTTGGGCCTAGGGTAGAGGATTCAAGACACCCTATCAAAGTCACTTTCTCCCATCAAGTGAAAGGTATTCTCTAATGCATTTGTTTATTTGGAAATTGAGGAATTAGGGAAAATTTAGGGCATTCCCAATTAAGGGACATTGCAAGTCGAGGGGTGGTTCCCTTCATGGGGGTTTGGGGGCAACATCCCCAACGGGGTTGAGGGGTAGTGCCCCTTCATGGGGGTTTGGGGGCAACGCCCCTAGTGGGGTCTAAGAGCAGTGCCCCTCTTGCGGTACAGGGCGGGGATTAAGGGGCAAAGCCCCCACCACCAAGCACAAATTAAGGCCTTTAAAACCACACAAACCTTCATGGCGCACGCTATTTTCACAATTTTATCACTTAAGGGAGAAATTAGGTATTTGACATATTTTTATGAAGAATATTTGCTTTTTTGACTATTTTTTCTGTTAATAGCATAAGGTTTCCAAAGTCCATGATCAATTAGTGTTAAAATTTCTTGATTGTAACTGTGTGAGCATTTTTTTGCATCAACGTTTCAGATCATACTCCATGATCCATCATCAGGATGCTAAGCAAAGAGAGCAAGAAAGTGAAAAATAGAAGTAGACTTGGATAGTTAAAAAGAGAGGGGCTAGGGAAGGAGAGAGAGTGGGCCAAGAGAAGGCAAGCACAAAACCCAAGGAGACAAATTAAAGAAAACAAATAATTAAATAACATTAAAGCACACAACTAAAACACCCAAAAATAACTAAAAAAGCAAGAATTACAAAGGAGCTAATATGATAGGAATCAATTATGAAATAATAAACAATCTTATTACTAAAAAAATATACTAATAATTTATTATAATAATGAAATTAGAAAGTACTCTATTTGCCGAGTTTTTTTGTCAAATTTTCCTAGTTTTTGGCAAGTACTCTCCAAAATTTTGGCTAGTCTGAGTGGCGAGTAAACCTTGTGAAAATTCGCCGGCCGTTTGGCTCAGCGAGTACTTGGTGACTTGCCGAGTTTTCGGCGAGTCTGCCATCTATGATTTTAATTTTTAAAATTTTGTAACTCTTAACTATCTAATTTGGTCTTAATAGGTTGCTAGTTCATCTTCATTTGAGAAGAATTGGAGCACATATTCTATCCATTCAATAAAGCACAATGGACTACATTCAAGAAAGGCAGAGGACTTGGTGTATGTGCATTCAAACTTGCAGCTCCTTACACACAAAGAAAGTTCTTACAAAGAAGGGGACACAAGGAAGTGGGATATCGAGCCATAGCATATTGACTTGGATGCTTCCACTGCCTACTTTGCTACATTTGATGTTGACGATGACTTTGAGCCAACTAGTGAGCATGAGAGTGCTAGTGCTAGATGTAGTGCCAGTGCCAATGGCACTATTTGTGGTTCTTCTGATTTACCACTACATACATCATTTAATATGGATGGTGATGATGATATTTTTGATGACCCATATGATATTTGATCAATGATGGCTGATTGTTGACACTTGACATTATTATTTTTTAACTTTAATCTATATCATGACATTTGAGTTTGACTAATATTTGACAATTAATATGGTGGTGTATTTTGAACTTCATTATTGCTGCAAATATGTATATATTTCTGATTTTTATATGTTTTTTTTATCAACGAACCCAATACCAAAATTTAATTTTGACCGACCTGCGAACTAAACCCTCGAACCCAAACCCAAATCTGAATCCGAACTAGTAACTTAGGGTTGATCCTGTAGCATGTTCACAATTGATTGGAAATTTGATTTATTTGAGTTGCTCACCTGGTATTGCCTTTGCAATTAGTTTGGCATCTGGATTTACAGCAGAATCTAAGGAAGTTCATTGGATAGCAGTTAAAAGAATACCCAAATATATCAGTGGTAAAGAGTCAAGGTTCAGAACTTAAGTGTACAAAGAAAAAAACAATTTAAGATTGATTAGCTACACATTCAAATTGGGCTTGAAGTGTTGATGATTGAAAGTCAACATCAGGATATACCTTCAATTTGGATTCAATAGCAGCCGTATGGTGTACCAAAAAGCAACCTACAGCATCATTGTCTACAGCTGAAACATAGTACAAAGCAGTAGTTGCACCAGTATGTGAGGCAGTTTGTTTGAGATTAATCTTATAGGACTTACATCAACAACAAGAAGAGGATGCCTTCAAGTTGTTTTGTGATAGTCAGAGTACCATCCAGATGACTAAGAATCGGTTTATTCATGTCCAAACTAAACATATTGAGATCCAACATCTTTTCATCAGAGGATTGGTATAATATGAACTTTTCACGTTAATAGAATATTGGGTGCAAATATAGTCACTAAAGCACTACCAAAGGGTAAACTTTGTAGGTTCAGAGATGCAATTGGAGTCTCCCAAAATTGTCTTTATGTGGGAGAAATGTTGGGCCAATGCTCTCTTGGCATATTATATCCCAATAATATGGCGATTCATCATGACTTTAACTTAGATAGGTACATTGTTATAGGCATTTGCATATGAATGAGATATTTTGGATGTTAATGCTTGTGAGCAAGTAATTAGGCATGTGGATGCTATGAGTCAAGGCCATATCTTAATTGATCTAAATTGTATAGATCTTTTCTTCTAATTTTGGGCTGATAGTTATAAGATAGACTCTTCATTTAAAACCTATGTAGGGTAGCATATGCTACAAATATCTGTGTTTCAAGTACTGATGTGAGCTTCAAAGTCAAATGTAATTGTATTTCCTTTGCTCCATACTTGGCCATTGTTGTGAATCTGTGATAGATGGGTTCTCCTACACACAGACTGCACTAATATGTTGCTGATGCCCCCTTCTATGGATATCAGTGTTGATTCAGGGTATTGTCCAGAATCAGAGTTGATCCTGAAAACTGATTCCCTCTCCAACCCAATTTTTCTTCTCGATCCATAGATTGTCTAGTTAATAAAGTGAGTGACCTGCACCTTGTCTGGTCTTCACACTCTTATAGTTTGAGGGCTCTGCCATGAGAGTTGATCTAATTTGTGTAGATCTTCTCTACTTATTTTGGGCTGGTAATTGTAAGATAGGCTCTTTAGTTAATAACTATGTGGTGTAGCATATGCTAGAAATATCTGCTTATCAAGTGTTGATGTGAGCTTCAAAGTCAAATTTAATTGTATTTCCTTCACTTCATACTTGGCTATTGTTGTGACAGACAGGTTCTCCAATACAGAGACCCAACTAATATGTTGCCGGTGCCCCCTTGAATGGATATCAGTGTTGGGTCAAGGCATTGTCTGGAATCCTTGACCGCATTTCCATCAATCAATTCTCCAAAATTGAGAGCCGATCCTGAAAACTGATTCCCTCGTCGACCCAAACTTTCTTCTCAATGTATAGATTGCCCAGTTAGTAAAGTGAGTGACCTGCACCTCTGCCTGATCTTCCTACCACTCTTTTTGTAGTTTGAGGGCTTTGCCATGGGAGTTGATCAAATTTTGGAAGCCTTGCTGAGTTGAGGCCAATCATGTCAATGCAACATCCTATATCAGCAGATTATTTGGGTACATTACTATAGTCCTTGGAGTAGTCCCAGCAACAGAGGTTGATTTGGTACTGATAAAAAACTGAAATACAGATGTTGAAAGCTCAAATGTACCCACATGTTTCTTCTCTGGGCCTTTGTATTGATTCTTGGCTTGGTCTGTCTCTTTGAGACCAAATGTTATTATTATGTTGCTTCCTCAGGCTGTTCCTGCATTTGTTGTAATAGTGTTAGTATCAGGAATCTTGCACAGTTCTCCCTCTCTTGCATTCAATGTTGCCAATGTGTTCTCTGAATATCTTCTCTGTCAAGCTGCAATTGGAGCCTTGGTAGAAGTTTCTACAAGATTATTGATTGAACTGCCTTCACTAGAAGGTTTTGGCTTTGGAAATCACTCACTAGATGCAAGGTAAAGGTTAGGGGTGACCCCAAGCGCTTCAACTACTTAACAGTGGACCATTCAAAGGGACCTGAGGAGATCTGGTGATGGTAGCTGGTCAGCCTTAGTTCAGCCTTAGATACATCTTGCAATAATTCCTACTGTGGCACTTTAACTAGTTGTACTGTTGTGGAGCACATTCTTATTATATTTGGCAGCAGTGGATTGACCTCCTACCATTAAATTCCTTGTTTCAATCTGATAAGATTCCAATACTTCCACTGCCAAACAATTGTTTCCTGAATGTTATGCTACCATTCTCCATACTACTTGGAACATGTGGCTATTATACTATGACTTGCATTGGACCTACAACATTACAATGTGGCATGTGTAGTGATGCCTACAATATGTGCATTTTGTGGTAGTCTCGGCACTAGTGCTCGCCTCAAAGCCACCATCATCCTCTTCTTCATGCTGTTGCTGTATTGTTGCTTCTGTCATCACTCTTTCAATCACCAATGCTAAAACATAAGTGTCCTATGGCTACCCATATGCCTTGTAGCTGATTGTTGGCATGGCATGAGCACCATCTATCTTGGAACCAAACTATTAGTCAAGGGCACACTGTGTAATTGTCAGTCATGCTCTCCCACAACTTACTCACCTATCTGGTAGGGAATTTGGTTTGTCTCATAGTTTCCCTTTGCTGAGCTCACCTAGAGCTTGATCCAGAAGCACTCAATCTGAATGTCTATCTTCTTCTGAAACTGTCATTTCCCTATGTGGGTATGTACACCTGATCAGCAAGCTGTAATTTGGTATTTTGAACCATCTGTACATCTACTTTTTCTGCTTCTTTGTATCCTTCTATTTCCCTATGCAGTAGAATTGCAAGTTTTGGCTTGCCTTTGTATGTATTGATGATAAAGTTGTCCCTAACTTAGGCCAGCCTGTAAGAACTCTTCTTCTTCCAACTTCTGAAACTTTTGTTTTGGTTTTTTATGTTTTGCAATTTTTTTTGTATTTTCAAGGGTTTTATGCTTTTTTGGGTTTTTTTTGCAAATAATGATGCTAAATACAAGTAATTGAAGAAAGGAATACAATAAACTAGAAGGAATTGCAGCTCTTCAACTATTCAATTTATTGATGAATTCCAGAGAGAGACTAAATACAAAGCATACCCGGAAAATGAAGAATTACAATGGCTGCCATTAATTTGCTGCTAAAAAGCACATTATGAAAAGGTTCGATTCTCCTGAAATAATGAGTATATGCTTGAAATATTGATGCAGCTGTCTTCTACTATGCAAGGTGCCTCTCCTCAATTTTTACTTGAATTTTTAATGCCTTTCACAACTGAAATCGCCCCTCTTATGTGATGTCCCCGCTCTAGTCAGTTCTCGGGAATAGTGTGTTAGCCTTTTCTTGGACCCTTGTGGGCTAGCTGGATTGGTTAGAGGGTCAGTGGTGTTTTCTGGAGGACTTGATCGTTCTCGTTTTCAGAGCTCAGTGATTGGTTCATGTTGGTGTACGTTTTATCATCCACTGAACACACAGAATAAAATGTCCAGAGACACTCTATCCTCTCTTGAAAAACCACCGCGTATGCTAAGATTGCGAGAAGATCATATGGCGATTCCAAGGTTTCTTTTGTCAGGTCTTGACGTGTGGATAAGCTCAATGGGTGTTGTGATTTGCTGGTAATAAACAAGGGGACTTACGTTAAAGAACTTTTCACAAGTTTGGGGCTTAGGCGGATTTATCATTAAAGGCTTCTCTTCAATTAGGACTTCAATTTAGATCTCAAAAAAAATGGCAAAAGGATAAGGGTTCAGAGAATCTATTCTATGCCTAGGAATTTGAGAGACAGTAAAGATTTAGGCAAAAGGAAATAACCGCACTTTGTTTCGCCTCCTGCAGGACAACATACGCAAAGTGGGTGCAATCTTCAAGGGGTGTGATAATGATTTTCAAATGTCGAACGAGACTGAAGTTAAGCGTCCACAATTACAAGCTCAGGCTAACTTTACGCATCGAATGCAAATCATCCATTCGAAGAAAGTATGAGCAATACTTCACCATTGAATCGATACGATCAATCTCTCATTCTCTTAACCAACTTTCAAAGCAAATTCTATTTAGCTTAATTCTAACTTTAATCTATGGCGGAAGAAGATATGCAACCTCGCTTACTATTTGACAATAAAAGTTATTCAAAGCAAATCATGCATAAGAGCTTTTATTATTTGAAATAGTCTCAATGCAACAATCTCATACTCTGTCTCCACACTTTACAAATGAGGGGCGAGCTCAATTTATAGGCTCCCCAATTACAATTCAGTGGCCAAGATTGATTTTGGATCAACGACCGAGATTACAAAATAAAACCCTAATTAGGGTTTGTCACTTTCGACCAATGAGAATTTCATTTGAGGACACTTGCCCTTTTGCTAAATATAAACCAACAATAAAATAGAAAGTTGTTGCATGTTGATTCAGAACAATTTGATTGGTTGGAAGATGACGAGGCGCCACCTCAGCGTGTTGGATGCCTTCCTTGGTCGCTTCTTTTCTCTTCCACGCGCTTGCCTTAGAATATTTTCCTTGCCCATGACTCTATCCGTTGTGCTTGTTCCTTCCTAGCTTTGATCTTGGATTCCTTTTGAGACTTTGATTTCTTCTTCTTGCCTATACTGGAATCTTTGAGGTCTGGAAGTCTCCCCTTGGAGCAGGTGTCTGGACTTGAAGTTGGTTGCTTTGAAATTCCTCTTGCTTGAATTGGGCTGATGTTATTCCTTGGGATTTCCTCTCTAAATTCTCCAATTTGTGTCGAGAAATTGTCTAAGTATGGAAATCTGTTTGGAACACTCTTATTGTCACCATCTGATTCTGATTGGAAGCTTGTCTTTAATTCTTCAGGAGATGAAATCCTTCCAAGATGTTTGGATATTCTTTCAAGTGTCTTGAATTTGGAGAAGAATGCCTCTGCGCTTTCGCCATAATGGAGGAAATTGGAATTTTCTCCGTGAAGTATTTCCCATACTTAGCCAAATTTTGGCTATTTAGTTTCATTTTATAACTTAGCCAAGATTTTGGCCATCTCGATGCTCGAATGAACTTTGCCTGTGGATTTTCCTTCAATTCTGAATTTGGCTTGTGCTATGTAGGACAAATTCCATCCCTGGACAAGGGTTTTATTCATTTCCTCTTTACTCTTCATCCTTCCTATTTTTTGTCCAACACTTAGTGAATTCTTCTCCCCAGGGTATCAACACTTAGCCAATCTTTTGAGTTTTAGCCAATTTCCTCATCCTCTCCTTGGGCCGACTTCACATGAGCTTGGACGTTTTCTCTCTCGGCCTAAGTCGGACTTTGCATCATGTTTGCCATTGTACTTGGCAGATCTTATGGATGTTCGGACATACCTTCTCCAAGCAAAGTCAGACTTTGTAAAGGTTTGGACATGCTATGCTTGGGTAAAGTCAGACTTTCTTGTGCTGTCCACCCATTGAGCAAGGTCGGACTTTCATATGTGTTTGCAATCCATCTCCCCTCTAGGCACTTCATGCCTTAGAAATTTTCCATCATGCTTGAGGGCGGATTTTGGACTGTCTTGGACACTTCTCCAGGTGGACTTTGCACTTGTCTTGGACATCCATCCTTGGGCAGACTTGAAGTTGGCCTTTCCATCCATTATTTCGTCCAAGGCATTTTATCTTTCTAAGTATTGGAAATAAATTATCAAAATATTAAAATATTTTAATTTATTCCAACCCGTTCGTTTTGGACCCATGGCTATTTTGATTTTCTCTTCGTTTTCTTTGGCCAAAAGTTTATTTTCCGATTTTATTCCCAATTTCGTCTAGCCAAATCAAAATTTTAGCCATTCCGTCGATAAATGTTATGCCAGATCCTTATTTTTCCTTGCCATGGCGAACTTTTTATTGCATTGAGCTTATTTTCTTCTGCCAAAGTCAATTTTTTTTCTCGCTCAGAAGAATTTTTCTAGGCAAAGTCCTTGTCTGGATATCTTTGTTAGGCGCAACTCCGTGATGCTTGACAAATTTTTATTCGTTCTGGCCAAGGGCGACCTTTCCTTTCTCCTTGCCTTGTGCATTTTCCTCTGGCCAAAGTTGTCAATTTTTATAACAGTTTCTCCAGACATCCATACTTAGGCAATTTAATTTCTCTTCCATTTTCATGCTAGGCACACTTCATTTTTTTCTTTGCCTTGGCCTAGGCGGACTTCCCAAAGTCTTTTCCACTTTCCACATGCCATAGCGAATTTTCTTTAGCACTCTCCTTTTAAACTCTAACGCTTTTCCTCTTGAAAATGTCATAACACTTAGCCAAAAATCTCAATTTTTCATTCTTTAGGCAAATTTTCGAATTTCTCTTGACTAGGCACCAAACACTTTGCAAAAATTGTAATTTTCTCTCTTCATAGACCATGGCGGACTCTCCAAGCACTTGGACAAGGTGAAGGCGGACTTTCTATAGTCTTGGACATCATCTCTTTGAACATGGCGGACTTCCAAACCTTTTAGCACTTACCTTAACACTTTATCTCTTGGAAATGTCACAACACTTAGCCAAAATTTCGATTCTCCACCTTTTTAGGCTCTTACACTTAGGCAAATTTTCGAAATTTTCCTTACTAGGCACCAATACTTAGTGAAATTTTCAATTTTTTTCTCTCCCATGTGCCTAGGCGGACTTTCCAACCTTTTGGCAAGTGTGTGGTGGACTTCCAAGGATGCTTGGACAAGCATGGGCGGACTTTAGAAGGTCTTTGCCAAGCTCCTCAAGGCTTGGGCGGACTTCAAAGACCTCTTGCCAAAGTGTGGCGGACTTTAGAGGCATCCTAGACATTGCATCCTTTGTGCTGGGCGGACTTTCCATAGTCCTTGCCATTTATCCCTTTTGTCTATGGCGGACTTTCCTTACTTCCAGACATTCCTTCCTTCGTCCCTCCTTTCAAGGACCACCTTCATGGTGGCGAATTTCTCAGCCTTAGCCAGATTTTCATGAATTTCACTCTTTTTTGGGTTGATTTTCTGTGATTTTGCTTCAGATCTGACTGATTTTTCCAGAATTTGATACTTTTCAGTCTGATTTTCTCATGCTTTTTACTGATTTTCCATGCTTTTTACTGATTTTTCCAGATTTTTCAATGATTTTTCGGTTTTCTCTTTGATTTTTCAAGTTATTTTTTGATTTTCAGGCTGATTTTTGGATGTAAAAATAGAAAGTTGACCAGGGTTGACTTTCCAAAAATAGAAATTTCTAAAAATAGAAAAAGCAAAATCCCTAAAAAATAGGGAACCTCGTTTGGTCCAAAAATGCCAAAAATGAAAAAGCGAAAAAGCAAATTTCCCTAAAAAATAGGAAGTGTCAAAATTGGCCGAATGAACAGGCGATCTTCGTTTCCTGGGCCTTCTGAGCGCTTCCATGATGTCTATGCACTGATTCAAGCATGGATTATTGACTTGGCTCGGGTAACTCTCGACAAACTGACTTGAAACTCTCAATAAGGTGACCTCACGAAACCGTTGCAAGGAGACAAAACCCTAAAAACAAGCAGACAACTGGGGGTCCCCATCGGCGATGGGGCGATGTGTGAAAAGGTCACAACATCTAGCGACTCCACGTGGGGAATGTTCCTGAACATTCCAAAGATAGTATCCACTTTAAATCCGGAATCTTGAATTAATTCCACCTAACTTATCCCTTGACCAAGAAGAGTACTCAAAAGGGAAGAGAGGTCCTAAACCATATCAAGATATCTTATCCTTCAGTTATAAGTGTGTGCATATGGGTTTATTCTTGTCTCTTAAGACCAATATGACTCTTTGGTTCCATGATGGCTTTCTAGTGTATTTTGGGTCTTAACTCCAAAAGCATCCTTGGATAGAGCCTCGCTGCCAGCGAGCGTCCATAGCCTCGGCGAGGTTATTTGCTATAATCTCACGGAGATTGCTCTACTTCCGGTGATTTACTATTTTTCTTGTTTTTGATTCTTTGGTACACCTGTAGAGATGTCCGCACACCCAAAAGCCAAGTGTTTTGATTCTTTCATTCTTTTCTTTTGATTCATTTTGATATTCTTTTCTTTTCATATATTTCCACACTTTGGCCTGTAAGCAATGAAGCTCACTTGGGCTTGAGCATTACAGTGGTGCTGAAGCAAGACTTTTGATTACTTTCTAGCCAACAACTTTACCTAGGAGACCATAATGACTCAGAGAACTCTTGAGGTGTGTAAAATGTAATAACTGTAATACTCGGTATCAAGACACAATAGATGACTTCCTTTCCAGTCAAGTACTAACCTCAACCTTAAGATACTTTAGAGACAATTAATCTAGGATTCATAGATTTTCCATAAATGTTTACCCGAGGAATATTCACAACCTTCCTTAGCGAGGTCAAGCAAGAATGTGTGCGTGTAAGCAACATCACCCTTTTCGTGAAATGGGACACCCTCCTTATTCAAAAACAACACAAAGCAAAGCGAAATGAAAGCAAACTAATCTAAGAAAACAACTAATCTAAGAAAACAGAGACGACTAATCTAAGGAAAGCGAGGAAAAGCAACTAATCTAAGGAAAGCAAAAACAAAACCCGAAAGCGACTACTCTAACTATATACAAACAAGCTCCACCAAGGAACTCAAGGCTGGAAATAATGTTTCAGAAATTGCCCGTTGACGGGCAGCGGGATGTCTTCCCCTGTCAAGGTCCTTAACTTGAATGCGTTTTCTCCCAATATCTCAACAATTTGGTATGGTCCTTTCCATAAGTTATCAAACTTATCGTGATCCCCTCTTCGTTCGTGGGCTTTATCCCAATATAGGACCAGGTTAGATATTCTGAAGGACTTCGTTGTTGCGTGTTTATCAAACCATCGTTTGACAATCCCTTGGTGCTTAGCAAAGTTTTCGAGAGCTTGATCTCTCTATTCTTCCAGTAGCAATAATTGTGAAAGGCGAATCTGAACTCTATCATCTGGGTCTAAGTATTCGTGCATGAACTTGAGTGTTGGAATCCTCAGTTGGATGGGAAAGACGGGGTCTTGCCCATAGACTAAGTGATATGGAGAGGTTCCCAATGACCTCTTGGCTCTTGTCCTGTCTGCCCATAAAGCAAACCTGAGTTGAGAATGCCAATCTCTCGGGTTCTGATCCAACAATTTCTTGATGACACTGAGCAAATTCTTGTTTGTGGACTCTACCAGTTCATTACCCTGGGGGTAATAATTCGAAGAAAACTTCAATGTGATCCCGTAATCAAATGCCCAATTTGAAAATTTTAATGAAGTGAACGTGGAACCATTGTCGCAAACAAGGGCCTTAGGGCAACTGAATCTGGTGATGATATGTTCTTCTAAAAACTTGATTACTGCATCTGTTGTGCAATTCTTCAGTGCTTGTGCTTCAGACCATTTGGTGCAATAGTTTGTTGCTGTCAAAATATATCTGTGTTGTGCTGATGATGGTGGGTTTATCATGCCGATAAAATCAAGTCCCCACATTGCAAATGGTTTGACTTCTGTGATTGGCTGTAATGGCATAGTGGGATTCTTTTCATGGGTTGCAGTGATTTGGCAGGTGTGGCAGGTTTTGACATGCTCATATGCATCTTTGAAAATAGAAGGCCAATAGTACCCTGCTCTTAAGATCTGATAAGCTGTGGCCTGACTTCCTCCATGTCCTGTCCCGAACTTAGAATGGAAATGCTCCATAATTCTCTTAGCTTCATTGTTTCCCACACATCTCAAGTAAATCCCTTTGTGGTTCCTTCTATGGAGAATTGACCCTTGGAGCATATAGCGTTGACATTTGAGCCTGAAGGCTCGCTTTTGTGCCGGGTTCATCTGTACAGGATACCTGTGATTTATCAAGTATGCGATGATATCATAGTACCATTCTTCTGGGGAAGTATCGGTGAACACATACGTTTGTTGCACTAAGCCAGGCCCTTCAATAGCCATTGTCTAAGCTAGAGCTTGTCCACGTACCAGCTTCATCGGTTGCAACTCAATATCATACTCTTGGATAGTGGCGACCCACTTTCCTCTTCTCTCCCCTAGCTCATTTTGCATTAGGAGTGTCTTGACAGCTGCATCAGGAATGATGGCGAAGACCTTACTCCTCAAGATATAATGCCTGAATTTTTTGATGGCCTTTACCAGTGCATAGGCCTGCTTTTCGATACTCGGATATCTCAATTCAGCATCCTTGAGAGGTGAGCTCATGAAAGCTATGGGATGCTCGTCCCTCTCTTCCGTTCTCTGGGTTAACATTGCTGCACAAGAATGTTCTGATGCGAAGGAGTACAAGTAGAAAGGCTTCGTATAATCTGGGCTAACCAAGACAGGAGCATCAACGATGGCCTGCTTGATTTCTTCAAATGCTTTCTTTGCTGGCGCGGTCCACTCCATTTTCGCATCCTTCTTTAACATCTCATTTAAAGGTTTCACTATCTCAGCAAAACCAGTGATAAATTTTCTAACAAAATTGATCTTCCCGAAGAAAGATCTCAGTTCCTTCTGGCTAGTAGGCAGATGAATTCTTGATATTGCCTCTATGCGTTCAGGATCAATCAATATTCCTTTCTCAGTGATCAGGTGGCCTAACAATTTTCCTTCGGTGACACCGAATATGCATTTCTTTGGATTTAGGGAAATCCCGTACCTTTGGCATCTTTGGAATACCTTCCTTAGGTCTTCCACATGGTCCTCTCTCTTCTTTGAGAACACTGTTAGATCATCCATATAGATGATTATACACTTTCCAATCAAATCTCGGAAGGCGATGTCCATGGCCCTCTGAAATGTGGCCCCTGCGTTGATTAGCCCAAAGGGCATTCTTTTGTAGGCAAAGGTTCCCCATTTCGTTGTGAACGCCATTTCAATCTGTCTTCATATTCCACTAGGACCTGGTTGTACCCGGAATATCCATCCAAAAAGGACATCATTCGCGAACCATTGACAATCTGTAACACTTCATCAAGTGATGGCAGTGGGTAATTATCTTTTTCAGAAGCTCTATTTAAATTCCGGAAATCAACGCATAGCCTGATTTCTCCGTTTTTCTTCCGCACTGGGACGAGGTTGGCAACCCACGTTGAGTGGCGCACTGGGAATATGATTCCTACTGTCAATAGTTTCTTGACCTCCTGATGGATGAGTGGTTCCAGCAACGGATTAACTAGTCTCTGGCGTTGTCTGAAAGGCTTACTTCCTGGCCTGAGCGGGATTGTATGCGTAATGATGGAGGTATCGTAGGTTCTCAAATCTTCATAGCTCCATGCTATGACATCAGGGAACTGTCTCAAGCTCTGAATAATTCCCATCTTTTCCTCGGGTGTACAAGTCTTCCCTATGCATACATTTTTGATATCATGCTCTGATCCCAGGTTCACTTTCTCGTACTGATCACCTTCAATCCTTTGACTTTTCATCTAATCAATTTGATCTTGGTCAAATATTCTCTCTAATTGTATCATCCCTCTCGGAATGATGTTTGTCCTTAAGTTCAGGATACCATCATCATCAAATTCAACTTCCTTTTGTGTTTCTTCCTCATCAATAACTTGTGCTGCAAAAACATCTGAACTTGTCAGAAATTCATGAATGTGGTCATAGTCTTCAAAAACTTGGAAGTTTGTAATATTATCTGGAATAGATGGTATGGATGATAGCTCCATTGTGAACTGACTTATGCCATCCATGGCTAGCGGCTCCAGTGAACTGGCTGCTTGTGCCAAAGAATTTACTACTTGATTATTCGATCGGTTCATGGATTGACTGTTGAAAGCGTCAAAGCTCTCGATAATATCCCACACTCTATTGCGGTAACAAGTCAATCTTTTATTATGGCAGACATATTGTTTCTTCTCTTGCTTCATGACTATCTCTGAATCTCCAAGAGCATGCAATACTCTTGCCCCTTTTCTTAACGCAAGCAGCAACCCATGAATCAGAGATTCATATTCTGCTACATTGTTTGTGCATGGGAATTCTAGTCTATGAGTAGCAAGATATACCTCTCCTTTCGGACTGATCAACTCGAAACCAGCTCCTGCTCCCTTCTTCGATTGGGATCCATCAAACTTTAAGATCCAAACTTGTTCTTGTTGTGAAGATTGCGGAGTTTGTGGGTTTTCATTTTCTTCTTGATGTTCTTGCTCAGGTTCTATCTCTTGTATTCTCACTGAGGAAAAGCCATCGATGTGATTGACCTCTGCATGGTCTGAAAAGCCTAATGTCTGTGGAATATTTCTCTGCACTTCTTTTATGGCCCTATGGCACATCTTGCAAATGAATTCTGAATGAGCTGTGTTGTGTACTCGGCACCAATTTGGTAACAATAAATCCTGAATATGAATATCTTCATGCAATTCTGTCTTCATTTGGACACTCCTCCAGACAAAGTTTCTGAAACTTTCGAACATTTTTCTGTCACTGTCTTGGGAGCTCTCCCCTACATCTGCGGAGTTAGCCATTCGATTACTTTCCTGGATTGACTCATGTAACATGAGAACTTCGTTTGTTTTAGGCCTGTAAGTGCCTAAATTTGTCTCTAGAAACAATATCTCATTGTTCTCTCCATATTCAGTAATCATTAACTTGAGTCTTGGTGTGCTGTCAATCCTTATTTGGTTTGGGACTCCTTTCCATGGTAGCCACATATGGGAAAAGTCCGTGGCGATATATCCGTTCAACCTCCTTGCCCAGTCTCTACTCAAGAGCATGCTGTACCCGTCAGGGATATCTACCACCGAGATGTCTATACAACTTTGTATTCTTGGGTCTGCCGCTAATTGCATGTAGATATTGTTTAATTCTCCCATAACTGGGACTTCCGTTTTATCTAACTGTGTGACTTTCTTGTTGGTTCTTGCAGGTACAAGTCCCAACTTGTGGCAGACAGTGAGCGGCATCACGTTGCTGGAAGCACCGGAATCCACTAGACAGTTGTGTAGCATTTTGCCAAATATTCTAACTGACAATAGAAACGGAGCAGGCTCGTCTTTTCCCTGGTAGAAGACTACCGGATGTTTGTCCTGATTGTTGGTATCTTGGTCCTTCTCTTTCTGATTTCTAGGAACAATGTCTTGTCTTGGCGAGGTATGCGGTTGCTCATTTGCCAAGACTTCTTCTCGGAAAATATCCGTGTCCATAAGGACTTCTTCTGGTGACATGTCCTTTTGATTGGAACTTTTAGATGATGTCTGGGTCATTCCTACAACACTGGAAGGTTGTTGCGGAGTATCAAATATGTCACTCGTTACTTCTAACTCAGCAATATTGGTATTTGCCGAAGCATTGGGTGCTCCTCGGTTTGGCACCCTTTGTGGAACATTTCTTGGAACAACTGCTTCGGTCATACTGCCCAAAAGCGTCTCCCGAATCTCCGGGATTCTCATTAGCTCGATCAAAGGCAAGCTGACCTTCATTCGTTTGAATTCCTCCAACACATACGAACTTAACCTCTTTAGCTCTTCCCGGGGACAGTCTCTTGTCTGAGCTTGAACCTATACTACTGGGGGGTTCACTTGTCTCGTTTGTTCCGCTTGGGGAACAGTAGCTTGTCTCGTTTGTTCCGTTTGTGGAACGTTGACTTGTCTAGCTCCATTTGCCTGAGCATTTTGCTGATGGTATTCTGGCGAATCTCTGGGGAGAGATGTCACATTGGTAGCATTTGGATTTGGTGGGGTCTGGAAATTGTTTGGTGGAACAGATGTAGTCAAAGGTTCACTTTGACGATTATTCCTCTGGTATATCCTAAATGGATTTCCAGACGCCTGTTGAAGCACTTCCTTGGTTCCTTCCACCAGAACACTATTGTATAGTGGAGGGAAATTATAACCATTGACCGTAGATGGCTGACTAGATGGGTCTTGAATTTCTTGTCCATCTTGGTATCTTGGCGCCTCCACGGGGCTGTTTGCAAATGCTGGTGGAAATCTCTGATTATGCTGATACTATGGGTATTCCTGGGGAACAAATCAGACACTTTCAATCACAAGGGCTTGATCATACCTTGGTGCGGGAACTAGTTCATATCCGGTTACTGGAGGATCTTCTGCCTCCGAATTCCTTCTCTCGCTTCTGAAAATGTCTGCGGCTACTTGGAACTCGCGATAATGTAACTCGGAATGTTGATCTGTGTTATGCAGTCTGCACCATCCTGATAGCGCTGCTTCAGCTAGGAATACCTTGTTTGAGGGACGGTTGTCAGCTAGTTGATTATCCAGGGGTGATGGTACAGTACCATTGTTAGGTCCGGTTGTCCGGCTCTTCTTTTGGAAGCCTGAATTGTTATTCCGGGAACCTTGATTGTTCCCTTGATAATTTTGACTATCCCTCTGATAGCTAGAATGGCCTTGACCTTGGTAATTCCCTTGAGGTGCGTGATAGCTCTTTTGAAAATTCTGAATTTGGCTATTTTGTCCTTTCAAATAGGTGACTTCAGTCGACAACTTCTTGACTTGTTCAATCAAGTCTTTCATTTCATCCTTCTCCTCTTGAGTCCGTGTCGAAGTTGCTGCGTTTTGAAGATATATGGGCTGAGTTGGTGGTACTTGGGACATAGGCGCTCCTGGATGAAGGACCATTTGGTTGCCCATTGGAGGAACTGGGTTCAACATAGGCGTTTGATGAGCCAATGCCCGATTAATATCCCAAACTTGATTCTGGGAGGCTGCATTTCCCAAGTAATTGAGTGGACCAGGAGCCATACCTATTCCTAGACCAGTGCTAGCTGTAATTGCTGCAGCATATGCTCCCTTCAAGTCCACTAGGAGCGGGTTTGTTGACTTGACGAACATGGCGGTAAGACGATCCAAAGCTTCATAATAAATGGGCAATGCCGCTGCATTGTCCAACAAATAAGGATCTCTCAGCCTTGTATAAGCCTTGTGGAATCTGTTATTAAACATGCTGATAGGCTCGTGTTCTTGTCTTTTGACTTCCACAAATTGCCTATATAGATCAGATGGAGAAATGGGTGGCCTAAACTTCTCTAAGAAAGCGGTCTTCATTTGTTGACACGTGCGGATGGAGTTAGCTGGCAAATGAATATACCAGTAAGACGCTTCTTCATCGAATGTGTAGGGGAACAATCTGCAGGCAACATCTTCTTCTTGGATATCTCTGTTCTGAAGATCTTCAAAAAGCTTGATATGTTCGTCTGTAGTGTGGTTCAGGTCACCACTGTGAAACTTGGAACAAAAATGTTCCGGATTCTTTGGTAAATCATGGTAAACACCAAACGTCATAGGCGACGCATTGGCTGGACGCCACGCCATGGGAGCGTTTGGGTGGTTCACTTGAATTGGTTGAACTGGTGGAACTGGTTGCACTGGTTGTGCAGTGGCAGTGCAGCCACTGGAACTTGTTGACAATCTGGAACTGGAGTATGTGGCGGCGAGGCTTGAAAGAGACCAAAAGGAATTTCCTCACTTGGCACCTCTTCACTGGACCCAATTGTGCTAGATGTTCCCTCCTGTGACGTTTCAGATTTCTTTCTTTGCCTATTCCTGTAAGGCGATAGCTCTATAAATTCTTTAAAAGAATTTGGAGTTGATCTAGTAATTCTCTGAAGTCTATCTGCTGAGAAAGAGCCGATTCGATCCAGCGTGCTCTTCTTTACTCTTGTCGAGGTGGTGTAGGAGCTGGTGGTGCAGGAACTGCTTGGTTTGCCTCTTGGTTCGCCTGTCGGTTGGCTTGTCGATTTTGCTCTCGTTGAAGAGCTTCAAATCTTTCAACAAGGAGGTCCCTTTGAATATTGAATTCAATTCGTCGTGCTCTTTCTTCTTCTTCCTCAAGAATATAGCGCATGCGAAACCAATCAGGAGCACTTCTTCTCACTTGCCACGTGAGGCTGAACAGTTCGGTAATAATATCCTCTTGTTCGTCGTGAAAACCCAAGTCAGGTTGTAACACTGGCTGAGGATCTTGATTAGGATCAGGAATGTTGGCTGGGAGCACCATTCTTCATCTTACTATCAACACTTGGATTTGAGGATGAGCTCGTAGCATATGATCGTTCTATCTCGTCAAAGGTTTGCTTCAGACGATCAATTTTCTGCCTTATCAAATCTCTCTTGATTGCTTCCTCAAATCTCTTTCCTTTTTCTTCTTCTCTAGCAAGGACACGGCTTGTCTGTCCAAATTGAGCACGATCGGTCTGTGTCTTCCAAGCTAGTGTGTACAACTGATCAATGATATCTGTTGGTGGTTGATCCGGTTGTTCAACAGGTACATGAGACGAAAACTTATGTGGTAGTACCATTCTGCATCATGCCTACTGCTTTGACTTGTAAATGATCCCTTGTGTTGTAGGAGCCCTCCTTCTAGCGCCAATTCTATGTTGGTGTACGTTTTATCATCCACCGAACACACAGAATAAAATGTCCAGAGACACTCTATCCTCTCTTGAAAAACCACCGCATATGCTAAGATTGCGAGATCATATGGCGATTCCAAGGTTTCTTTTGTCAGGTCTTGACGTGTGGATAAGCTCAATGGGCGTTGTAATTTGCTGGTAATAAACAAGGGGACTTACGTTAAAGAACTTTTCACAAGTTTGGGGCTTAGGCGGATTTATCATTAAAGGCTTCTCTTCAATTAGGACTTCAATTTAGATCTCAAAAAAAATGGCAAAAGGATAAGGGTTCAGAGAATCTATTCTATGCCTAGGAATTTGAGAGACAGTAAAGATTTAGGCGAAAGGAAATAACCGCACTTTCTTTTGCCTCTTGCAGGACAACATACACAAAGTGGGTGCAATCTTCAAGGGGTGTGATAATGATTTTCAAATCTCGAACGAGACTGAAGTTAAGCGTCCACAATTACAAGCTCAGGCTAACTTTACGCATCGAATGCAAATCATCCATTCGAAGAAAGTATGAGCAATACTTCACCATTGAATTGATACGATCAATCTCTCATTCTCTTAACCCACTTTCAAAGCAAATTCTATTTAGCTTAATTCTAACTTTAATCTATGGCGAAGAAGATATGCAACCTCGCTTACTATTTGACAATAAAAGTTATTCAAAGCAAATCATGCATAAGAGCTTTTATTATTCGAAATAGTCTCAATGCAACAATCTCATACTCTGTCTCTACACTTTACAAATGAGGGGCGAGCTCAATTTATAGGCTCCCCAATTACAATTCAGTGGCCAAGATTGATTTTGGATCAACGACCAAGATTACAAAATAAAACCCTAATTAGGGTTTGTCACTTTCGACCAATGAGAATTTCATTTGAGGACACTTGTCCTTTTGCTAAATATAAACCAACAATAAAATAGAAAGTTGTTGCATGTTGATTCAGAACAATTTGATTGGTTGGAAGATGACGAGGCGCCACCTCAGCGTGTTGGATGCCTTCCTTGGTCGCTTCTTTTCTCTTCCACGCGCTTGCCTTCGAATATTTTCCTTGCCCATGACTCTGTCCGTTGTGCTTGTTCCTTCCTAGCTTTGATCTTGGATTCCTTTTGAGACTTTGATTTCTTCTTCTTGCCTGTACTGGAATCTTTGAGGTCTGGAAGTCGCCCCTTGGAGTAGGTGTCTGGACTTGAAGTTGGTTGCTTTGAAATTCCACTTGCTTGAACTGGGCTGATGTTATTCCTTGGGATTTCCTCTCTAAATTCTCCAATTTGTGTCGAAGTATGGAAATCTGTTTGGAACACTCTTATTGTCACCATCTGATTCTGATTGGAAGCTTGTCTTTAATTCTTCAGGAGATGAAATCCTTCCAAGATGTTTGGATATTCTTTCAAGTGTCTTGAATTTGGAGAAGAATGCCTCTGCGCTTTCGCCATAATGGAGGAAATTGGAATTTTCTCCGTGAAGTATTTCCCATACTTAGCCAAATTTTGGCTATTTAGTTTCATTTTATAACTTAGCCAAGATTTTGGCCATCTCGATGCTCGAATGAACTTTGCCTGTGGATTTTCCTTCAATTCTAAATTTGGCTTGTGCTATGTAGGACAAATTCCATCCCTGGACAAGGATTTTATTCATTTCCTCTTTACTCTTCATCCTTCCTGTTTTCTGTCCAACACTTAGTGAATTCTTCTCCCCAGGGTATCAACACTTAGCCAATCTTTTGAGTTTTAGCCAATTTCCTCATCCTCTCCTTGGGCGGACTTCACATGAGCTTGGACGTTTTCTCTCTCGGCCTAAGTCGGACTTTGCATCATGTTTGCCATTGTACTTGGCGGATCTTATGGATGTTCAGACATACCTTCTCCAAGCAAAGTCAGACTTTGTAAAGGTTTGGACATGCTGTGCTTGGGTAAAGTCAGACTTTCTTGTGCCGTCCACCCATTGAGCAAGGTCGGACTTTCATATGTGTTTGCAATCCATCTCCCCTCTAGGCACTTCATGCCTTAGAAATTTTCCATCATGCTTGAGGGTGGATTTTGGACTGTCTTGGACACTTCTCCAGGTGGACTTTGCACTTGTCTTGGACATCCATCCTTGGGCAGACTTGAAGCTGGCCTTTCCATCCATTATTTTGTCCAAGGCATTTTATATTTCTAAGTATTGGAAATAAATTATTAAAATATTAAAATATTTTAATTTATTCCAACCCGTTCGTTTTGGACCCATGGCTATTTTGATTTTCTCTTCGTTTTCTTTGGCCAAAAGTTTATTTTCCGATTTTATTCCCAATTTCGTCTAGCCAAATCAAAATTTTAGCCATTCCGTCGATAAATGTTATGCCAGATCCTTATTTTTCCTTGCCATGGCGAACTTTTTATTGCATTGAGCTTATTTTCTTCTGCCAAAGTCAAATTTTTTTCTCGCTCAGACGAATTTTTCTAGGCAAAGTCCTTGTCTGGATATCTTTGTTAGGCGCAACTCCGTGATGCTTGACAAATTTTTATTCGTTCTGGCCAAGGGCGACCTTTCCTTTCTCCTTGCCTTGTGCATTTTCCTCTGGCCAAAGTTGTCAATTTTTATAACAGTTTCTCCAGACATCCATACTTAGGCAATTTAATTTCTCTTCCATTTTCATGCTAGGCACACTTCATTTTTTTCTTTGCCTTGGCCTAGGCGGACTTCCCAAAGTCTTTTCCACTTTCCACATGCCATAGCGAATTTTCTTTAGCACTCTCCTTTTAAACTCTAACGCTTTTCCTCTTGAAAATGTCATAACACTTAGCCAAAAATCTCAATTTTTCATTCTTTAGGCAAATTTTCGAATTTCTCTTGACTAGGCACCAAACACTTAGCAAAAATTGTAATTTTCTCTCTTCATAGACCATGGCGGACTCTCCAAGCTTTTGGACAAGGTGAAGGCGGACTTTCTATAGTCTTGGACATCATCTCTTTGAACATGGCGGACTTCCAAACCTTTTAGCACTTACCTTAACACTTTATCTCTTGGAAATGTCACAACACTTAGCCAAAATTTCGATTCTCCACCTTTTTAGGCTCTTACACTTAGGCAAATTTTCGAAATTTTCCTTACTAGGCACCAATACTTAGTGAAATTTTCAATTTTTTTCTCTCCCATGTGCCTAGGCGGACTTTCCAACCTTTTGGCAAGTGTGTGGTGGACTTCCAAGGATGCTTGGACAAGCATGGGCGGACTTTAGAAGGTCTTTGCCAAGCTCCTCAAGGCTTGGGCGGACTTCAAAGACCTCTTGCCAAAGTGTGGCGGACTTTAGAGGCATCCTAGACATTGCATCCTTTGTGCTGGGCGGACTTTCTATAGTCCTTGCCATTTATCCCCTTTGTCTATGGCGGACTTTCCTTACTTCCAGACATTCCATCCTTCGTCCCTCCTTTCAAGGACCTTCTTCATGGTGGCGAATTTCTCAGCCTTAGCCAGATTTTCATGAATTTCACTCTTTTTTGGGTTGATTTTCTGTGATTTTGCTTCAGATCTGACTGATTTTTCCAGAATTTGATACTTTTCAGTCTGATTTTCTCATGCTTTTTACTGATTTTCCATGCTTTTTACTGATTTTCCATGCTTTTTACTGATTTTTCCAGATTTTTCAATGATTTTTCGGTTTTTGTCTTTGATTTTTCAAGTTATTTTTTGATTTTCAGGCTGATTTTTGGATGTAAAAATAGAAAGTTGACCAGGGTTGACTTTCCAAAAATAGAAATTTCTAAAAATAGAAAAAGCAAAATCCCTAAAAAATAGGGAACCTCGTTTGGTCCAAAAATACCAAAAATGAAAAAGCGAAAAAGCAAATTTCCCTAAAAAATAGGAAGTGTTAGAATTGGCCGAATGAACAGGCGATCTTCGTTTCCTGGGCCTTCTGAGCGCTTCCATGACGTCTATGCACTGATTCAAGCATGGATTATTGACTTGGCTCGGGTAACTCTCGGCAAACTGACTTGAAACTCTCAATAAGGTGACCTCACGAAACCGTTGCAAGGAGACAAAACCCTAAAAACAAGCAGACAACTGTGGGTCCCCATCGGCGATGGGGCGATGTGTGAAAAGGTCACAACAATTCACAGCAGGCGTTAGCAGTTCAGAATTTGACAACTTCTAACGGCACAGGAATATTTGGAGTTTTGAGAGAGTTATGGATTTTAAGTGATTTGAGTTAATTATTTAACTTAATGCTTTATTATAAAGTCAAATTGACTTTATATATTTTATATCACTTAAATATTACATAAAGGTGATTTAAAATTTAAATCACTTAAAATATAAAAGTGGTGCCCATGTATTTAAGTCAAAACTATTGAAAATGACTTAAATGTATTTTAAAAGATTTAAAACTTGAAAAGAGCATATCTTTCTTGGAAGTCGTGCCTTTTTTTTTGCATATAAGGCATTTTGGCAATGAGAAATTGACTTCTTGAATATTTCAACTTTTCCTTTGAGGTTTTCTTTGTGCTTTCCTCTGTGATAAGGGTTTGTGCAACTTTTCCATTGGAGAACGATAACTCTTCGATGTTGAGCATTTCTGAGACTATGAAAGACCAGTCAAATTAGTGCAACTGAGAGGGCTTCATTCAGAAGTTCTACATGCTTCAAACAGGGTTTTATCATTCAGTTTATACTTGTCTGCAATAAGGAAGGGGGTTTCTACACTTGAGGCGTCCTCTTCAACACATTCAATAGCTTCCAACTTGGATCTTCAGCATTCTACATTGGGCCGTACTTTTACATTGGGAAATGTGCCTTTTTGGGAAGGCGTGTGAAGTAATTAGCTTAAACACCTTTCTTTTGTCTCCTATTTGTCTTCCATCTTTGGCATCCACCTTTCTCAAGAACTTGTAACCTGTTTTGAGGAGGGAGAACTCAGATTTGGAGGCTAGGTGTCCATATTTGTCAGATTTCACCATTCTTGGCTGGCGAGTTGGCTTACTTCTTTAAATAAATAATCTGGAAACATTCTGGTATGTTTAGTACTTGTGATCTATTTTTTATTGTTAAATAATACCTTCTGCATTTTCATTATGTAGAAAATAGCTTAGTTTCTCAATTTATGAGCTTTTATATGATGCGCCCCTTCTCTTCTGTCTACAAACTTTTCTTAAAAAACTAAAAAAATACAATAAGATTTAAGAAAATACTGGGGTTTTAATTGAGAGCCAGTAGGGCTCATCACATCTTATCAAGCTGCCCCCTTGCTGCTGCAAATGGCTGCTAGAAAGCAAGCCGTACCTCCTTGAATATTGTACCAACAATCACCACAATCTTCTGAAAAGACATTGCTCGAAACTCTGAATTCTTTGAATGATAATTGCACTCAAACCCTCTAATTTCTTTCACCGTTTTGCTCAAATAGAACTTCTGTTTGAAGCTCTCCAGAATGCCAACTTCAATGGATATTTCACCACCTCAGAATGGCTGCAACACTGAAGAATGTATCATTCTCCAATGGCTCGAAGAATGAAACCCTTGGCTCTTTTCTCACAGACAATTTTCGTGAAATCAAATGCTCAAAGAATGAAGTTAATTTCTTCTTGGCATTATTTATAAATCCCCAAAGGAGTCGACCCATCAAAAAGCACATTAAATGCTCTTTAAAATAAATGTTATAACATTGCATTTAATGTTTAATAATTACACCTTGGTCTAGGTGCCACATTTAATTAAAATATGACCCCTCTTTAATGATGAACTTGACCCTCAATTATAAAGTTAAATTATAACTTTATAATATTTCCTTTTAATGTTTTAAATATCATCTGAGCCAATAGAACATTAATATCTCCTTTAATACTTAATATTTCATCATACCATCTAAAACTAGAGTCAACCCTGTGAACCCCAATATGACCAAGTGCCTTACTAAAAATAGTAAGTGTCCCTCTCAACGAACCTCTGACTTACTATAAATAGTAAGTATAGCAAATAGAGCCCTAGAAACACCAAACAAAAGCCAGAACTAGAAACCAATGGACTATGGAAAAGATACAAGCCTCAGAAGACCCTCTATCCATACTCATTAGTCTACGAGGGTCAGAATGATAGGCTAATCTCACTGACAACTGATGTCTAACTAGGAGGGGACATTACACAGACAATATATGTTTTTCCTCCTAACAAAGAATGAATCTTGGATATACATGCAAGTACTGCCAAACATTACATCGAAAGGATCAAGTAGAATCATATTTGCTTCTACCTACTCAATAAGACTGGCATCTATGCCAAATCTGAACTTACATTGCTTTTTAACCCTTATAAGCTAAGTTGCTGGTTCGGGTATGGGGTATGACGGTATGGCATTTTTTTTAACCCTAGGGTACGGGTATGGGAATATATATATATATATAAACATGTTCAAAATTATAAATTTAATTATAAGAACAATGATACCCATAAGACATAAACATAATTGCCAATAAATAGAATATTTCAATACCTCATATAATCATATTCATAATTTGCAAAAATGTAAATACTCAAGTCTCAAAATGTCGTTACACAACGAAAATTCAAGTTACAATCAATATTTAATTTAGTAGTCTTCAAATTCGTCTTCATCAAAAGCATCAAGGTCGCAGTCAACACTTGGTTCAATTTCATCTGAACCAAAATCAATTGGATTGCCACTCCCACTAGGTGCGTCAAGTGCAGCAGTTGCCTCATCTATAGAAGCTAAAGCAAGTTGTACAACTGTAGCATCTAAATCAGCACACTCAGGGACTAAATCTCAATTCTTTGTCACACTCTTATTCTGTTCAGGTTTCTTATGTGACAAGAGATGAAGGTTGGAGTGTATATAGACCAAATCCTTTGCTTTTTTTGCACCCAAATGGTTGCGCTTGACTGAGTGGATGAAGGAGTATGTACTCCAATTCCGTTCAGCTGAAGAAGAACTTGCAATCTGTTGAGTTTGCATACAAAATTTAGTATTTAATTTTACTCACCAATAATATATAGCATAATAGCATCGAATAAAAAACGAAAAAATAATTAAATAAAAAGTTACATACTTGAGAGAGTATTTTAATTGCAAGAGGCTGCAAGTAATTGGAGCCTTGACCATGTAGATACCACCACTCATCAACATTTTTCCCATATTTTTTTAGAAGAGCGGAAACATCATGATGTTTTGAAGATATGAATTGGCCAAGCTCGCTTAAGACAATACTTTGGATATCTTCATCCGAAAATATCTTTCTAAATGCAGCCTGATAGCCAACAACAATCTCCCCATACCTATATGGTGGTACCCTCCTCAGTAATGAAAGTACCTCTTTGCTATAATACTTTGGTGAAAAAGCAAATGCTAGGAGATGTAAAGGGGTGGTCATCTTGTTCCAATGGTCAACAATAATCTTTTTCATAGTTTTGAAAAATGTTTCCGTTGGGTCATATTCCTTGGCATCTATTATTGATCTTATTTTCTCCACCATGGAATCCATGACATCATAAATTTCACCCAAACATGGGTGATCAATATCAACAATATCAACATACCTAATCATGCTCATAATGGGCTCAGTGAAATTTAAAACATATTTCACACGAGCCTGCCACTCATCATTTAAGATCAATGCTTTTACTTTTTGGGCTCTTTTTGTGCTTGATTGCCTCCATACACTCCACAAGCTGTTGATGACCATAGAACTCAAGGCCTCTTGCACCTTAAGACAATTGTGTGAGATGCAAATCGAGTTTCGACAACCTAACATGGTATAAAAAAATACATATCACAAATCAACAATGAAAAATTAAAATTAAAAAATTTAAAATTATATTAAAAAATCAAATTTAAATTACCTTCAACAATTCCAACTTGGAGAAGGTCTTGAAGATGGCTTGTGACATATGATGACTAGTCACAAACATTTGGATCTCCTCGCCCTCCGCGTAGATTTGTTTGACCCACTCAATTTGTGTGACAATCTTTTGCAATATCAAATTGAGTGAGTGGACTGCACATGGTGTCCAAAAAAAGTGACTATATGTAGCCTCCACTATAGACCCAACTGCCCTACAAATTTTAGCATTGTTTGTTATGACTTGGACAACACTTTCAAACCCCACCATTTCGATGGGTTTTATGAGGATATTGGCAATAAAACTTGCATCTTTTATTTTCCCTTCACAATTGACTGCCTTCGAAAACATTACCCCTTTAGGGGACATTGCTATAACATTGATCAATGGTCTATTTTTGCAATTTTTCCATCCATAAAAAATGATGGACATACTTGTTTCGGGCCATGTATGCTTAATTACTCTCAATGATACCTCTATTGAAGCTTTCTCCTTCGCAATAAGGTGGTTTGCACCTTTTCATACCTAGAACTAACATAATTAGAAGTTGTATTGGAAATGGCTGTCATCATTTCCCGCCAATAAGGTGATCTAACAAGGTTGAAAGGAATCCCATTTCCATAAATGCAATGAGCAATGCTTTGATCTGCAATCATCCTTGCTTCATTTTTGAAGGCATTCTCCAATGGGCCCTCTTTTTCGTGTAACCGAAACATTATCTCCTTCAGAAGATGGTAGCATTTGCATGAAAGGATGTGGGCCAGCCAGTTGTGTAAGCCATTAGGTGGTCTTTGCAAGCTTCTCTTGGCAAGAGAATGTGCCATAGACTTTGATTTATTACATGCCATGTCAGCCCTATCTTGTTCTTTAATATAAGCCAATATTTGGTGTTTTGGCAACCCTTTTTTATTTGGCAGGGAAAACCTTTATTCCTTGTAAAGGAATAGCGCATAAATGAGCTTTCACTTGAAAGTACGAGCTCTTATATTGAGTTCCACATTGGCTACAATGCCAAACATAACCCCTACCAATTGGGAATTTGTTGAATCATTGTTGTGTGTCGCCAAAGAGGTAATGATGCATCATATTTCAATTGACTCTCTGCATTTGGGCCAACTAAATCAGAACTATTGGCCATTCTATATGAATCTAAAATAAAAAAAACATTACAAATTAACAACACAAATAATTTTTTTTAGAAAAAAATGGCATTATAACCCCTTATTATGCGTAAAAAGTTCTTAAAAAATTCAAAACTTACAAAAAAACAAAAACAAACTTGAATTTAAAAAAAAACTTGAAAAATCTTCAAAAAAATTATTGAAAATTTGAAAAAAAAGGAAAGATTCACTCACCTTTGATGGTTACATCTTTGTGCAACTATTTCTCCCTTGTTTCTGTAGGTTGAACTCCTTTGTAGCTCTCACCTTTTGAAAAAAAGACTAAAACTTCAAAATCCAACAATGGCAGCTTGGAGGCAAAAAATGGTGTTTCTGGCCTTTTGTGTTTGTGAAATGACTTAGTTTAGGGCGACGAAGGCAACATATGTGTTTTTCAGGTTTGAAAAGTGTTTTTTTAAAAGTTTTGTGCACTTTTGGAGGCCCTTATTTTGTGGGTCCTCCTGGGTATGCCCAGGGTTCCGCCTGGGTGCCTTGGGTATGCTGTGGCTCCTTGGTGAAGGAGCCACAACGTACCCAGGATGCTTGGGAAAAATCCTGGGCATACTAGGGCCGTACTCGGATTCGGACCGAACTCGATTGGGTATGGGGGCCTTATAGAAGAACTCGACAACATAGCTTATAAGTTATAACTACACCCATTTGTGCTTAACACAAAGGATATAGATGTGGATGATTGTGCCCTCTAATCCAATCTTTTCTATAAACTGATTTGGACAAATTTGATTGTGAATTGAAGTCAAAGAAAACATTAACCTTTGCTTTTTTATCTGTATATTTTATTGGAAGAGTTTGTATTCTTCTCTCTTTGTTATTCATTTTAATTTGTGATCACTACATTTTGGGTAGTATTGCAAACTATCTTCTCATCAACATTGAAGCTTTTCTTCACCTCCTCCTCTTCTGCCAAGATTGTCACAACTTTCTTGGTTTGATCCTTAGTGTGGTGCTGTGGGTGTAATTTCCAACACTTATCCTCTATGTGGTCTTCTACATCACAATGCTTGCAGTTCTTTTTAGTTGCTTAGCACTTAAGAATGGAATTAGGAGTCTCATAACTTTTCATTTGCCCTTTTTAATGAACTTGGATGATGGATTCTCTTACATTAGCGTTAATTTTTCCCTTCATTGGCTGATCTTCAATCTTAGGTTGCTTTGCTCATAGTTGGAAAACTTAGACTTGGCAAAAACTTGCCAGACCCAAAAAATTCAATTCGACAAAAACTTTGAAAAAAATGGCAAAAACTCGGCAAAAAACTCAACAACTTAAAAACTGCTTAAATTTCTTTAGAAACACTTTTTTTTTTGCAAAATTCATTGACAAGATGTATCTAATGAGTCCATAAATGAGTACAAAAGTGTTTTTTATTAAATTTGATTGATTTGAGTGCAAATTGAGTACAAAATCGTCTTCTCATGCAAGATCTTGATGGCTGAAAACTTGATACAGTAGATAGCTGAAAAATAAAAATAGTAAAAATAAAAGTAAATACAACATTTTACACCTTCCTCTTCTCTAATCTATTGAAAACTAGGGGAGAGGTAGAGGTTCTAGTCCTTGGACTAGGTTGTGGCTCCTCGGTTGGCAGGGAAGGCGGTGGCTTAACCTCCATCCTAGAAGTAGATGGCAATGAATCCTGATCATCATCAATGTCATCGAACCCTACATCTTTTGTTGCACCCACATCCTCCAATGCCTGTCTCTCAAAATCAAGAATCTCGTCCTCAATAAACAATGGAGGCTGCTCATCTCGCCTTGTCCAATCACTATAAGGATCTGTCTCATCCAAACCAATGGGATCCTATGATTTGTCCTCTACCCTTCTTGTGCGCAGTCGAAGGTTGTATTGTACAAAGACAAGTCATTGTAATGTCCCACCCCCTTTTTGTATTTTTTGTTTGTTTGTTTTATTTTCTGAATACTGTTGTTGTAACCCTTTGTGTTTTTGCTTGTTTAAAAAAGCATAAACAAAGCAAAAATAACCATAAACCAAATACTGAGTTGCTAAAACAAAATAATGACAAATACCTAAATGCAGATTAATCATTAAAATCACAATAGAAACAATACCCATTTCGCTGTTCATAAATTGCAGGTTTGATATAAAATAATACAGCAGTTAGATGCCACAAATAGCTCCAAAATGGAGTCAATACAATGTTCAACCACTTTCCAAATGATATATTGCAGCAACAAACAATAAGGCACCTCAAGTTAAACAATACCCAACTCCCAGAATGGGGTGCTTTGCTCCAGAATTCCCACGCCTCCCTCCTTGAATGGTATGGCTAGAAATGAATGGAATATAGTGGTTGGAGAGTGTTATCACCGGTTTATAATAGCAAATGAAGTCCTCCCTTTCCTTCGGCAAGCACACTTGAATCCCAAGAGCTAAATAGCAATGCAAATGGTATCCAAGTCCTTCCCAAAATATTGCAATGTGGTATGGCCTGGTTGAAACAATGGTACGACCAACAACCAATGGTCCAACAATAAAGGCATTCACAAACCACACCAATCTGCAATATATTCCCTGTGCATAGATCACAGGAACAAACCTCTAATCTGCAAACAACAAACTTTGAAAATTTGTGGTAACAAGCTCTGGCAAGACCTCTGAATGAAGCCTTTAGCAAGCAACCTTCGGAGATCTTTCACTTCTACAACTATTGCTCCTTCTTAGGGGTTTTGTCCTCCAAAAACAATGGAAATAGTCATAAACCAACAAAGGTAATATCCAAATTAATATTCAAGCATATCCAAATGAGCTCTCCAACCCTCCTTGTATACTTTTCCAGTGAACTTTTGAGAAGTTATATTTAAAAACTCACTTTTAATAAAAATAACTCCTTTTTGGCTCCAATAGACCCTTTTTGAATAATAATAATATTTTGACAAGCAAGGTCCCTATTTTTTACATCCAAGATTTAAAACATTTCATCTCGATTCCGACAAGCTATAACACTAGGGTGCTTTTTAAATATTTTAATTAATATTTGGCAACCTTAGTAAAATAATTAAAATAAAGCCATTAATACACTCATTTTACAGAAATTGCCAGAATGTATCGGAATAAAAAACCGTTTGCACTAGAGTGATCCTGGTGAAGAATAATGATAGACGGAGCTAATTGGGTGACTTACTATAAATAGATGCCCTCTCCAAGAATCTTGGAGAGCACACCAGAAGCCGAAAATCACCTTGGAAAGTGGCATATGAGTCCTCCAGACCTTCTGAGCTCATTGGAATCATCAAATAACTCCTTGATCATGTTGACACACATCCACAAGGTCAATGCCAACTGCACTACAAGGGAACTCAAAAATGGGGACATGACAATTCACCCTCCCCAAAGATTGCTTGTCCTCAAGCAATGCCAATACAATCGCTACAATCAACAGTCTGATCCAACTGAAAACAAAAATGATTACAGGGTCCCAAGTTAATTTTAGAATGGAACTACCATGCTGACGTTGCGTGGCTTGTGCCACTCTAATAAAATTGCAATAACATCATGCCACAACAACACTCTCCTCTCTTGGAAACTGGGAAGGTAATCGTCATCAAATGCCAAGCTGAGACACTTGTAAGGGCTGAAATCTAAACCATGAAACATCACTTGTTGAAGCATCCTTGTAGGGTCCATAACTGCAATACTTGTACCTAACATGGTCCTGGGCATCTGGAAGAAATATCTGCTAAGCCCAAAACCATACTCCTCAATATACCTCTTCAAGGTGTCATGCAAAGTCATAACTGCAGTTGCAAACTCCCATGTAGAATCCTCTATAGGCAGAGCTCTCCATCCTATCAAATGCTTCGTGATCACCTTGCTCCTCAACCCTTGGTTGTATCTCCCATGGTGAAAATGAAAAATGAAATGAAAGATAAGCTCCAATGGCTAGCAATTAGAAAAAACTAGCCATACACACTCGAACTCAATTCGGCTCCATTCCCCAAATTCTGAAATTCTACTCCTCCCTGCATTCTGCCTGTATAGCAACAAGTGATATTTGATATGATCTGTAAAGCACAACCACCTGCACCGACCTTCTTCTAGTTCACTCTGATATAAACATCATTCATCCAAGGGTTGTGAAGAAACTCACCCAAATCCCTGTGAAGAAATGTACCAACCACACCAATACCTATGATGGCATCAAGAGTACCTTTGCTGTCATAGGATGTTAGGACCTCATCATCCTGCAAGTTCCCAACACTGTAGTAGCAGACCCAAACACTCCAATCTGCCCAAACAACTGCAAACACCAATGTATAATCTGGAAATTCCATGATCAACAAAGTAGAACAACCATCAACCAACAATGTGTGAGCTAGAAACCAATGGATTAGGGCTGGAAGTTTCTTGCTCTTATGCTCATCTCCATGCCTTGGACTATAGTCCAATTGAAACCCAACATCTACAAGCACATGCCACTCAAAATCAAATACCTTCACGACGTCAAGTTCACATCCCTCAAGCCCTAAAATTATGATAACCTTATGCTCCATCAAAGAATCATCATCATGACGGTGTGGTGTTAAAACACAAGTAGACTCAATGAGCTCTCCAATGATGGTTAGACTCCCTACCAAATCTGAATCACAATTGTTTCCTTCTACACATGCATATATATGCTGATCCACAATGTGTATGCACAACTACCTCCCCCTTAATCATGGCTTGAGCCTTCAATGGGCTCTCCAAATGGTGTAACTCATTTCCCTTATGAGGAAGATTATTTGAACAAAATGAATTTTCTAAATCACACCTCTCATCAAACCCATGCAAAACTGATTGCTCCTTGTATTCTACTACGATAAGAGGTTCATCCCGCACATGCTCAACCTCCATAGCTTCTTCCCTTGGTAGAAATAGGGATCGAAGAAATGTCTCTCTCTGCTGCCTCCCATGATCTATATGACTGCATTGCTCCTCGACCTTTTATAGGTGTTGTTTTGCTAGGGCAGCCAGCAACTTGGCTTCTCTAGCTCTCCTTAGCCACTCATTACACTTGCTTTGAGTTCTTTTTACATCCTCTATGCCATGATGCACAAAATCAGATTGCATGTGTCTTGGATCCACAACCATTACCTAATGCTTAACCACCAACTCTTGAGTGTTAACAAGGTAAGGTCTCTTACCACTATCATCCTCATGTGATATGGCTGCGACCTCAATATTGTAAAGGTAAAGGATTGCTGTTCCAAATCAGAAAATCAGAATTTGCCTCATACCTTTTTGTAGTGCCTTCTAGGGCCTCAAGCACTCCTTCCTTCATTGTTGGATGCTCGTCATCAAGTGCTGGTCCAAGAAGTGTGTCAAGCTGAATACCAAGTGTATTACTTGTTATCCCATGGCTGCAAGTTATATCTTCATGTGGGCATTTCTCCTCTTATCTCAAGACTTCACATTCTTGATGTATTACTCAACCTCTGTCAAAACATTGAATCATCTTGGTATGATGAGTGCTCGAATCTTTATGCAATGCCTCATCCTTATGAAGTTCATCCAAATCTTTGCCCATTTGTCTAACCTCCATAATTTTTGTGTTGGATTGTTGTTCTTTGGATGTGGCTGCCATAGATAATTAAATTTTTGATTCAGTTGATGGACAACGTGTCAAAGTCAACTCTAAACAAAGTTCGTCAACCTGATTTTCTGATTCTTGAAGGGCTAATTGAGTACTCTTCAAGGAATCCTTAGTAACCTTAAGCTCGAAGGTAAGCTTATCAACTCCTTCTTTTCCTCTCAATGCGTCAAAATATACTTCAACAAGCTTGAAGAGATGATCTCTATCTGAAAGTAGGTGTAAATAATTTGATTTCATTGCTATCAATGCTTCTTTGAGCACCTGTAAATCTGCAGGAGAAAGTTCTCCTTCAATGCCTTTTTGTTTCCTTTCAAGTGGTGCTTTCCAAAAATGATCTTCAATCATCCTGTGAGTGTTATCAAAATGAGTTGAGGCTGCAACAATCATATCTTCATTGACCTTCAATTGGCTCTCCAAATAATGGGATTCATTGGGCCTATGATTAAGATCATCCTCATACATTGAATTTTCTGATTTGTCTTCATCATATTTTGGTGCCAAAACACCTGGATCTTATAGATCAAAGAGCTGATGTCTTTTAATAATATTTTATTTGAAAGAGTATGCTCAATGTGTACCTCCTAGTGGTTGTTTCCCCAATCACCTGATTTTTCCCATTATCATTTTCAGCAATAGACCGTGGATCCAAATCATCAAAGTCACTAAATCTCCACTCAAAGTTAGCTTCATGTGTTGATAAATCAGATTTGTTCTCAAGAAATGAATCAACACCATTAATGCAATCCTCCATGCATGCATTGTGTTCTAAAATCAGAACAGCATCACAATAAAAATGGAATTTATCCCATGTAGGATCCCCATCATACTTAGGTGTCAGCACACCTGGATCCCATGTGTTAAAAGGCTGATTGCCTTGTTCACTGTGCTCCTTCTGTGATGTTGTCTCTCTAAATAAATCACTCTCCAACTCACCACTACTGATGTCAACATAAGTATCTCTCTCCATAAGTTTAGTCTAGTAGTCAAACTAGAAGCCACCCATGTCACCATCACTGTAATGAGATAAAGAATCATCAATGTTAGTTGTTTGAAAAACTTCAACCTTTTTGCCTTCAATGAGCCCATCATCTAAAGGTATATTACTGATCTCAACTATGTCAATCTTGGTACTAGTGTCAACAACTTCATTGGATAGCTCTAAAGGTGCATTCAGGGTTGTTGTTATGTCTTTTTTCTCATGCACAATCTCATCAATAGTGGTTGCATGCACTCCTAAGGAGTTATCTTGGGGCTATGTCTCACATGCCTTTTGATTAATGAAGTCTTCTTCTTCATAGGAAAGTTCTAATAGTTTGTCTTCCTTGCATTCAGGCTCAACTCTAGAAATTTTTGTTCTTGTCATGTCAAAATCAACAAGCTCTTTTGTTACCACATTTTCTACCTTAGACTTATCCTCTTCTTTTGCAAAGATTTCTCATGAATCTTCTTTCCTCGATCTTCTTATGTAGTTAATCAAACCATTTTTGCTAGGGTCCCCCACTTCAATTAAGTCCAAGAAACCATCAAAGGAAACTTGGTCTTTGAACTCGTCAGGAAATTCTTGATACTCATCAAGAATTTTGATGGCTTCACTTTGATAGTTTACTGTTTCTTTCTGTATTCTTATCAGTAGCTCTTGGATAGGATCTTCTTCCTTGGGTAGGAATTTAGGTCGCCATTCCATGCTTTCACTTTATCAAGCCAATGAACCAAGATATTCAACTGAGATGCTTCTACTGAATCAAAAGCAATTACCAACACACACATGCAAGTGCTGATCACTAACATGCAACTGAAATTCTGACAAGGGTTAGCTTCCCAACAAGCTAGTAAGATCATTGGCTTTGATACCATTGTAATGTCCCACCCCCTTTCTGTATATATTTTTTTGTTTTATTTTCTGAATACTGCTGTTGTAACCCTTTGTGTTTTTGCTTGTTTAAAAAAGCATAAATAAAACATAAATAACCATAAACCAAATACTCAGTTGCTAATACAAAATAATGACAAATTCTTAGATGTAGATTAATCATTAAAATCACAATAAAAACATACCCATTTTGTTGTTCATAAATAGCAGGTTTGATATAAAATAATACGGTGATTAGAATACCATCCAGCCCAGTCAATGTTGACTAGATATGAAACATCAGTTGATACTATTCTTATAGAATTCCTGTGCCTCCCTCCTTAGATGGTACGACCAAAAATGAATGGAATATGGTGGTTGGAGAGTGTTATCTCTGGTTTATAATAGCTTATGAAGTCCTCCATTTCCTTTGAAAAGCACACTCGAATCCCAAGAGCTAAATAGCAATGCAAATGGTATCCAATTCCTTTCCAAAATACTGCAATGTGGTACGACCAGCAACCAGCAATAAAGGCATTCACAAACCACACCAATCTGCAATATATTCCCTATGCGTAGATCATAGAAACAAACCTCTAAGCTGCAAACAACAAACTCTAAAAATCTGTGATAATAAGCTCCGACAAGACCTCCGAATGAAGCTTTCAACAAGCAACCTTGGGAGATCTTTCACTCCTGCAACTATTATTCCTTTTGAGGGTTTTCGTCCTCAAAAAGCAATGGAAACTAATCATAAACCAGCAAAGGTCATTTCCAAATAATATTCAAGCATATCCAAATAAGCTCTCCAACCCTATATTTATACTTTTCCACCGAACTTTCGAGAAGTTATATTTAAAAATCCACTTTTAATAAAAATAACTCTTTTTTGGCTCCAAAAGATCCTTTTTAAATAATAATAATATTTTGAAACGCAAGGTCCTTGTTTTTTACACCCAAGATTTAAAACATTTCATCCCCGTTCCAACGAGCTATAACACTAAGGTGCTTTTTAAATATTTTAATTAATATTTGGCAACCTTATTAAAATAATTAAAATAAAGCCATTAATAGACCTATTTAATGGAAATTGCTAGAATGCATCAGAATTGAAAACTGATTGCACTGGAGTGATCTTGATGAAGAATAATGATAAACAGAGCCAATTGGGTGACTTACTATAAATAGATGCTCTCTCCAAGAATCTTGGAGAGCACACCAAAAGCCGAAAATCACCTCGGAAAGTGGCATATAAGTCCTCTAGACCTCTTGAGCTCATTGGAATCATCAAATAACTCCTCTGATCACATTGGCATATATCCACAAGGTCAATGCCAACTACACTACAAGGGAACCCGAAAATGGGGACATGACAATCATTGAGGCGCTTTTGAGCTAATGTGTTACTCTTCTTTGTGTAAATGGCTGCAAACAAGCTCCAATTGCTCTCATAGCTGGATGCACTACAAGGTTGGCATAATATGCGGAGGGCAAGTCTTTGGAGATTTGGGGTATTTCCACCCCAATTTGTCCACCAAGACTCTACAAAATAAAATATTGAAGAGTTAGAAAGCAAAGTCATCATATTTTATCAAATTATAAGATGCATGTGAAATAAAGACTCCAAATTTTAAATTTGGTGTCTGAGTCGTTCTTCCTCAAATAGCCAGATCTAAAGAAAAGAGCCTACCCCTTCCTTCCCTATAACATTGCAATTCTTCGATAATGAAGTCTCTCACCTCAAGATGGGGTGTCATCCTTTGAATGCATGTCGTGAGCCACTCCATAACCTCTCCATTAAGATCTGAGAAGGTGTCTGAGTAGAAAAAATGAGGGTTGAGGAAGTACCCTGCTGCATGGATGGGTTGGTGGAATTGATTGTTACACTTCCTATCAATGATCTCCCATATGGGATCAAATTTGAGGTTGTACCCCTTGTAATAATTTTTGATAGCCTCTTTGGCCTTATCCATGGCCTCATAAATATACTCCATTGGGTTTTGATCCCCATCTACCAAATGGAGAACTCTAAGCAAGGGCTCCGACACCTACAAATTTACAAATACAAAAAGATTAAAGTTACAAATTTATATGAAAGACTTAAATTGAAAAAATAAAATATTCAACTTGAATTTAAATTCAAAGCTTTGAAGTTACCTTCATGATCTCTGTAGCTCTTTGTGCAAAAAGATGGTCAAAGGCTATGCTTGCAATCTTCTCTCCTTCAAGCTTCTTTTCATAAGATGAGTCTAGCCATGCTTGACTCATAGACAATTGTTTTAAAGTAGTTAATGAACCAATAATGCTTTTTAGCGTTAGGAAAACCGTTGCAAACCTTGTAACACCCGATCTTATCAACTCTTTCCCTTGGGTGTGATCTCTCATCAAATTAAGAACCCAAGGGTGATTGTAGATAAATTTTGTGATGCTCCTTGCATCATCTACAACCGGTGTCACCCAATCAAGTTTGCCTATGTCCTCCAAAAGAAGGTCAAGGCAATGTGCTACACAAGGTGACCAAAAAAGTGTCCTATGTTTGTCTTGGAGCAATCTCCTAGCCGCCACATATGCTGCTGCATTATCAATGATGATTTGCACCACATTTTCCCACCTCCATGACAACTTCCTCCAACATTAAAGACAATGTTTCTGCATTATTCACTTTGTTGGAGGCATCCACCGATTTCAAAAAAATAACTTCATCTTTTGAAGCAATCAAAAAATTAATAATGGTGTGGTTTTTCCCATCCGTCCACCCATTTGAAAGAATATTGCAGCCATAGTTTTTCCATTCCTTATTTTGCTCTCCCACTTTTTGCATTGCCTTTTCAGTTACATTTGTGAGCAACCTACAAGTACAAATTAAAATTAAGTACAAAATTTTAATTTAAAAAAATTTAAACTCAAGTTCAACATAAATTATTATAAATTAAAGAACATAAATTTAGCCTAAAATTCAACATAAATTACTATAACTTAAAGTATAACTTAGCATAAAATTTAAATTAACTAACCTCCCACTCAAGTCTTTGTGAGAAGGCATCTTGTTGCCTTTTCTCGCAATTGTCAATGTAGTAACCAAATTGTCCCAATGAGGACTACTCGCCATATTGAAAGGAATGCTGTTGAAATACCAAAAATTAGTACATGCCATGTCTACATGTTCATGCACCTCCTTATTCCGCCTTGTAGCTTCCAATGATGGTTGTGCTCCAGGTGTGTTTTTGGGCACAAAAAACTAGGCAGCATGTGTGTAGGTGTAGGTGCTGGCACTCTACTTGAAGTAGAGGAAGTGGAAGGCCTGGAGGCCGATGTGCATCAAATGCATGGACCAGGAAGAGAGCCCACAATGCTAGGACATGTTTCCTCATCTGATTTTGCTTGCTAATGACCATGCCCACTAGCTCTGCTTACTGCTATGGCTGCCCTTGTCCTCTCTCGTTGCAATTTTTTCTCTTTTGCAGTTGCAAGTAGGGTATTCATCTCTCTTTTTATCTCTTTTGTGGTCACAAGACAAGGCTTGACATCATGATGAGTAATGCCTACAAGATGGTATTTGAGGCGATTTATGACTCCATGATGTTGCTTCTCACATCGAATGCAAATAATTGATCCAAGCATCGGTCCCTACACGACATACTTCCAAACAAGGTCTCTAGTTCCTACAGGACGAGTGCCTATAATCGACGGTGGCATAAGCATTGATGGGGCGGAGCTTGAGGCTGAACCAGAACCAAAAACTTCTCTATTTGCCATTATATTGTGTATTTAACCTGCACATACAAAGTGAAAGCACAACATATTAATTTTTAAATACAAAAAAATCTAAATCATACATAAATCACTAAAAATCAGCCTAAATTAGGTTTAAATCAATATAAATTAGTTTAAATTAGTAAAAAATTAATCTAATCTAAACATTCTAAACATATTTTTCAAAAAAAAAAGGATGAAAACTAAAAAGATAAGCTGGGTATGAAAAACAGTGAAAATAGTGAAAAAATAAGAAAAAACTAACAAAAAATAGTGATAAATCTTATTTTTTGGAATTTTAGCATATGATAGTGTTTTTTAACCTAGATGCAACATTTTACAGCTAAAATGAAGTAAAATGTTTTAAACAAACAAAAAACCTACCCGTGCTTCAAATTTGCCTTTGAAATTCACCAAAAAATCCCTTTTGATCTTCTCTCCTCGATGGAATAATGCTCTAAATCGTGTGTTTGCTGTTGAGGAGGGTTTCCTTGCCTTGCAGAGCAAAAAAGAGGCGAGTTTTTATGTTTTTGGGTTCTTATTTTATGCCACAGCCTTTTTTATTTGCACATGGTGAGTTTTAGACTTGGACTCACCGATTTTCTGGTGAAAACTCACCAAAATTTAGGCGAGTTTTTGCCAAAAGCTCGGCGAGTCAGTGTGGCAAGTTAACCTTGTGAAAACTTGCCAGTCATTTGGCTCAGTGTACTCAGCGACTCACCAAGTTTTTGGCAAGTCTGTCATCTATGGCTCTGCTCTTTTTCTTGTTAATTTGGCGATTTTGGATGCACACCCAGCTTATTTAGAGCTGCCATAAGTGCCTTGTTATCTTAGGCCATGGATTGCTTGCTTTCAATTTGGAAAGCTTTTCTAAGTTTCTTCACTATCACTTGGGTCTTCCTTTCTTCCAGTAGCTCATATTTCTTGATTCAACTTCCTTGTGTAAATCTCTGATTGTTAGCATTGCAATTCCACTTTTATGGACCAATTGCTGTTTCATGGACCACAAGTACTGTACTGCCTAAGGAAAACAATGCTCTGATCGCGATATGATCAGTATGTCTCTAAGCTGTGCTCAAACTGAATTCTTTGTGATTAAACAGAACATTGAACTTAATTCTACCTTAAAATGAGAACAAACAGTTTTTCTTCAGTATATTTTACTCAAAATTGCAGATTTGGAACCAATGCTTTGCAAACTACAAGTAAAATGAAAGTTGAAACCAGCAAAAAGGAATATAAGACAAATGAGAAACAGCCATGCAGGCACCCATGAACGCCATATTTACCCTAGAAATGAAGGCCATATTTATGGTAGAAACCGGAGTAAGCAGTGAAGCCAGTGTGGAATGAGCTGTGCATTCTTGCTACTCTTCTTGTTCTGTTTCAGGCCTGCAATGTACAGAGAGATACGACTCCTATTTTGGGGCTCAAAATTATAGTGGCAATACAATCACCCTACTTGTGTTATGTACTCTTTGTTGCTACTGAAAGATTCACTACAACGTCCTGCTGCATACACACACGAGCTCCAATTATCCAAATCCATTTATTTATGCTTGAATTGAATGTCCTTTTGTGCTCTAAGAGCACCCTAAGGTCTTTGGGAATGAAGAGGCACCAACTAGATGAGGTGGCAATCTTCTTTTTCAAGTTTGCAAGGCTAATAGTCATGTTTCTATTTTGGGGCACAAAAACCGTAGTGTCAATACAATCGCCCTACTTGTGTTATGTGCTCTTTGTTGCTACTGAAACTCACTACAACATCCTGTTGCATACACACATGGGTTCCGATTATCCAAATCCATCTATTTATGCTTAAATTGAATGTCCTTTTGTGCTCTAAGGGCACCCTAAGGTCTCTGGGAATGAAGAGGCACCAACTAGATGAGGTGGCAATTTTCTTTTTCAAGTTTGGAAGGCCAATAGTCATGTTTCTTGATGTAAAGCCTTGAAGTCACAATGTTTTAATTGTATTTTTCTTTTTAAATTATTGAACCCCACATGGATTAAGAGGTTGGCTATTCTTGAATTGCATCAAATACATCTTCAATTTTGGTCTAGGTCAGCTGTTTCTGCCTTTTGGATAAAACAACTTGAGAGTGTGTATTTGTAATCTTCTGTCAAATGACTTACCACTGAAATTGCAATATAGTCTAGGTTGTTTTAACAACAATATTTTGGATCCAATGTTTCCCTAAGAAGGTATATGATAAAATATATTTGTATTACTCTATTTTGTTATTTTTTTACCATATAATCTATGAAAATAACAACATAGTGTAATACAGAAACACTTGATCAAACCTTAAGTTTACCAGTTTGCTCTTCAATTTCATAGGAATTTTTAACATGAAATATAAATGTCTGTGGTCCTGATAGACAATGATAAGGGCTGCAACAAAATATGAATTTGATTACAATATCTTATGTGCTATTGATTTTCCTTGTGGGAGCCCTTACAATTGATTCACAATACCAATTTATATACTTACAATTGATTCACTATACCAATTTATATACTCCCACAAGGACATATGAAACTGTAGAAAGGAAATTGTTTGGAAAAGTAAGACAGTATTTCCAGCCGACTGAAGTTTGGTAGGCGTGACTGAAAGAAGCACATCAGGATGGATGGTTTACTTTAAAAGCTACAATTGAATAGGCAATATTGGGAATTGACATCCTGACAAGTTAGACTATAAGATTGCATCTTGAATTTACTAGGGAAATGAAGGATTCACATGATGGGGCTATATTTTCTTTATTCAAAAGTAAATTCTATTTTTGATATCTTTGATGTTTTTGATCCTTGATTCCTTTTGCTTGCAATTGGCACCTAAACAATGTATTTCTCTCTGTTTGAACATGGCTGTAGTTGTGTTCTTTCAAATCATTCTCATTGTGCTGAAGTTTTGTTTTGTGGGCTATTTAAGAATGTGATGAATCACAATATCTCTTATGTTTTGGAGAATCACAATTGGTGTGAAGAACCCTGCTGGTTCTAACTCTTCCTGTAGATGCTGAATGCACTGTTTTTGTGTTTTCTTGTTGTTTTGGTGAATTTATAGCATATAAATAAAATGTTGCCAGGCAAGATTTTAACAAGAAATAACTGGAAATATAGAAATGCTGCAATGATTCTTATTGAGCATAAGATGTAAATAGATTGTCAATACAAGATAGAAACAGAGTATTAAAACAAGGTTGCATACCCGACATGCCAGCAAACCCTTATTTGAAAATCTGGAAATCACAACCAGCAAAGAAGAACCTGATGAAACAAGCCGATCTGCTGCATATGATGATTTCTCCTCCATGATTTGATTCCCAAATGGTACTACCAGGTTAGCCGCCCCTATACATGCTGATCTCTGACCAAAAAGAAAGGCGTTTCAACCTCCCTGTTCACACGTCCTAGCTAAAAGAAAGCATGCCTCCCAATGATGATGGTACGACCAGCAACAAAAGTTGTATGGCCTGATTATTGGTGTGAATGGCTGAGGAAATAAGGCCTCACCACTGATAAGCCCCTTTCCTTTATTGAAATCTGCAAATAACTCAAAAGTAAAACTGCTGCAAGCACAAATGGACTCCAAAATGAAGCCCTCATTGTAGCAATGATTTAGCTGGTCTTTCATAGCTTCAAGATTGCAGAACACTGAAGAATTTCCGTTCTCCAATGGTGGTAATATGCTGAAACCCTTGTCTCAGGCACAAACTTCAAAGAAGCCAAAAGTAGTCAATGTCAAATGCTCATGAATGAATGAGGTTGACTTGCCCTTTTCCTTCTTATATTCTCTCCAAGAGGCATGATTTCCCATGAGATCATTTTAATACATTTAAAATGTATTTCAATGTTTGATACCCCTTTTTAATTAACTTCTCAACTTGGGTGTACCATTTAGCAAAATTATTATAATCTCACTTTATTAAATTTAAGTGGCTCACTTTTATAAAGTTAAAATATAACTTTATAATATCCCCTTTATTAATTAAATATAACTTAACCACTTAAACATTAATATCTCCCTCAATACTCAGTATTTTGACGTGCTGTTTGAAGGTGGGGTCAACACTGTATAACTCCCATGTGTCTAGGTGCCCTGACTAAAAATAGCATCATTGCCAAATTCCCTCAAACTAAGCCAAACACTGATCTGCATAGGCCTGGAATTGAACCCAATACTGAACTAAAGAAATGGAAATGACAATAACCTCCATTAACTGCCACTGAGACCCTCTATCCAAACATATTAGCCTACGAGGGTCCAAGTAATAGGCTAACCCATCTACAACTGATACTGACTAGAGTGGGGACATTATAGTCCGCCCTCCCCGAATTTGCTTGTCCTCAAGCAAACTCAATGCTGGATGCTGTAAAATGCTCTCGCTCTCCCAAGTAGCATCCTTTGTTAGCAGATCTCTCTATTTAACCAAATATTCCCTGATAGCACATCTCCGAAGATGACACTCGCTGGAATCCAAGTTGTCCTTAGGTACTAATATCAACTTCCCCTCATCATCCAGGGGTGGTAGGTTTGAAGAAGGAACTATATGTTGTCCCAACGCCTTCTTGAGGCGTGACACATGGAACACATTTTGCATTTATTGTTTTCCGATAAATCTAACTCGTAAGCCACCTCGCCAACTTGCCTGATAATCCTGAACCACCCATAATAGCATGGTTTTAGTTTCTCCATGCCCCTCTTCCTAAGAGTGGACTGTCTATAGGGCCACAACATCAAATACACCATATCCCCAATCTCAAATGATCGCTCAACCCTCCTCTGATCAACATATTGCTTTTGCTGGTTCTAAGCCTTTTGAATGTTCTCACGAAGGGCTCTCATGATATCTTGGTTCTCCTATAATAGATCCCCAACACTAGGTACTCTACAATCGCTCAACAATAAATCAAGGAAACTAGGTGCATCATAGCCATACAAAGCTTTGAAAGGTGTCATTTGGATAGTCATATGGTGAGTGGAATTATAGTAGTATTCACAAAGATGCAACCACTTCACCCAAGCCTTCTGTTGCCCAGAAATGTAGTTTCGCAGGTATCCCTCCACCCATTTGTTGACAATCTCTGTCTGCCCATCAATCTGGGGGTGGTAGCTAGTGCTCGGAGTAAGCTCTGTCTCGCATAGTTTGAATAACTCCTGTGAGAAGTGATCCATGAACCTACTATCTTTGTCACCGACAATACTCTGAGGTAACCCATGCAATCTGAATACCTCACGAAATAATAGATTTACTACCTGTGTAGCTGAATAGGTAGTGGTGATCGGGAAGAAATGTGCATACTTGGTCAACCGATCTACTACCACATAAAAGTTGTCTCTCCCTTGAGCTTTCGACAAGCTCGTAATAAAATCCATAGACAAACATTCCCACTTCCTCTCAGGAATAGAAAGTGGTTGAAGCAACCCAGCAAGGTAAGTATGCTCTTGCTTGTTCTGCTGACAAACAGAGCACTTCTTGACATAATGAAGAACATTAGATTTGAGACCCTTCCAAGTGAATCTCTCCCGCACCTGCCTATAGGTCTTAAAGTATCCGGGATGACCAGCCATGGGTGAATCGTGGAAAGTCCTCAATACCTTGTTCCTCACATCAAAACCTGGGACTAAGAATATTCTCTCTTTGTAAATGATGAGGTCATTCACAAGAGAGTACCTGCTATCCTGTATTGTCCCATCAATAATGCCAGAAGCCCACGGATTCTTGGCATACTCTGCTATAACCAAGTGTCTCCAATCCTTAGAAATCTCTGCCATAGAGCTCAAATGGGGACGGCAAGATAAGGCGTCAGCAACAACGTTCCGAGTCCCTTCGACACAGGAGATGTCAAAATCATAAGACTGTAACTTGCTGACCCATTTTTGTTGATGTTCATTTAGATCCCACTGTCCAAGGAAATGCCTCAAGCTGTTATGATCAGTTTTGACACAAAACTTACTGCCAACTAGGTACTGCTTGAACTTTGTCATCGCATGCATGATGGCCAACATTTCCTTGTCGTATATATTGTAGCTCCTCTCAGGACCCCTTAGCTTCTTGCTCACGAAAGCTATCGGGTGATGGTCTTGCATAATCACTGCACCAATACCCTCTCCACAAGCATCACAATGAAGCTCAAAAGGTTTGGTGAAATCTGACAAAGCTAGAAATGTACATGTAGTCATCAACTGTTTGAACTTCTCGAAACACTCCTGTGCCTGAGGTGTCCAAACAAATGCTCCCGTCTTAGTCAAATTTGTAAGTGGTGCAACATGCCGCAAGAATCCACTGACAAACTGAGGTAGAAGGTGCATAACCCCACAAATCCCTTGAGCTAAGTCAAAGTCTCAGGAGTAGGCTAATCAATAATGGCACGAACCTTATTAGGGTCCATGTGAACTCTCTCTGCGTTGATGATGTGACCCAAATATAAAAGTTTTACCATGCCCAATGCACACTTGGACTCCTTGGCGTACAAAGACTCCTTGTTAAGTATGCCCAAAACAGTATCCAGGTGAACCATGTGCTCCTCCCAAGATCTGTTGTCAACCAAAATGTCGTCAAAGAATACTAGAAAAAATCTCCTCAATTGAGACTGTAAGACCCTGTTCATAGTGGACTGGAAAGTAGCTGGAGCGTTGGTTAAGCTAAAGGGCATAACCAAAAAATCATAGTGTCCACAATGACATCTGAATGCAATCTTCTCAACATTCTACCCTTTGACTTTGATCTAGTGATACCCTGTCCTCAAGTCTATCTTAGAGAAGTAACAAGCGCCATGTAGCTCATCTATCAACTCATTGATGCGAGGAATGGGATACCTATTCTTAATTGTCCTCTTGTTCAACATTCGGTAATCAATGCACATCCTGAGTGTACCATCTTTATTCTTCACCAAAACAACTAATGAAGCAAAAGGATACTTACTCAGCCTTATGTGTCCCATAGCTAAAAGTTCCTTGATTGTTTTCTCAATTTCGTCCTTCAAACGCTTTGGGTGCCGGTAAGGTGTAATCATGATGGGCTTGGTGCCCTCTTCCAACTCAATGATGTGCTCTATGCCTCTATTAGGAGGTCTACCATGTGGTATGTCACTGAACACCTTTGTATGTTTAACTCTGAGCTCCTGAACATTTGGATGATAGGGTGTTTTGTGTTGCTCCTCATACGAAGGCATCAACTTACACTCTGCTGCCCACTCTACCATGTCATGTCTAATAAGTCTCTCCATTCTGCTAAGAGTGATTACCTTCAAGTTGCTATCCTTAATGGCCTTAAGTACATGATTAGTTTTGTCAACCTTGAATTTCATTTCCATTTCTCTAAGGTTGAGTGTAAATTCACCAATTGCATGAAGCCACTTCATGCCAAGGACCACATTGGTGCCTCCCATATTAACCACATAAAAATCTACTTTAAACTCATAGTTATTGAGTTTCATAGGCAGATCCGGAATCATTCTCACATTTGAGAGTGTAACCATCAACAACTTTTACCCTTATCCCTTCAAACTCCTGAGTTTGAATTCCACGCTTTTCCACCAACTGTGCATCTATGAAATTGTGAGTTGCACTTGTATCAAGCAAAGAAATGACTCTTTGACCAGCCAAGAGTCCTCGCAACTTGAAGGAGCCTTCCCTTTGCATGCTAGACATATGGGCTTCCTGTAGCTCCATTTCTCCTTCATTTTCAACTTCAATTTCCAAGTTTTCAGTAGCTGAATCCTCTTGATCAGCTTGCTGGTCTGTTATATCAGTCGTGTTTTCACCCTCATAAAACCACTCCATATGCCTATTTTGACCCTTAGGCTTAAGAGGACAATCACGGTTTAGATCATAAGGGCCCTTGCAATAAAAACACAGCTTACTCCTACGCAAATCATTAATTGTTTCCCTATCCAAAGGGGCTGCAAATTTCTTCTTTTGGTCAACATTTTCTGATTTTTTTGGATTTGATTTGTTGTCATTATAGGATGAATATGGTTTTGAGTTGAACTTACTACGTGGACCTGTAAGTTCCATGCTATGAGCTTTCCTCATAGCTTCTTGCAAGGTAGGGGGATCAAAAGCCTTGATCCAACCCTTCATAGGCTCATAAAGACCCTCTACAAATAATATGACTAGCCTCCTCTCTGAGATACCTGTAACTATGATCGAAAGCTTTTGAAATTCACCAATGTAAGATTCCAAACTGCTCATTTGTTTCAACTGAGCTAGATCTCTGAAGTACAACTTTGGATCTCTTTTGTCAAAACACTCAACTAACATGTCAGTGAACTCCTGATAGGAATTGATACGGTCATGCTGCAAGGTAACCATCCCATGCTGCCACCAGTCATGGGCTACCCCATCCAAATGCAAAGCTATGAACTTAATGGTGTCTTCTTCTGCAATAGGACGTAGGGTCAAGAAAGTGTCCAACTTGCTAACCCAAGCTCTGGTTGTAACCCTACCACTGCCATCAAAGTTGGAGAGTGTGAGCTTGTTGGTTGCATGTTTAAGATCATTGGTTTTATTCCTTGGTCTCCTGTCAGTCCTATTCCTGCTTTCTAACTCATGAACTTGTCAAAGTTAAGATGATCCTTAACTCTTTGTGGTAATGCTTCCCACTCATCATGTAGTGTCATCACGTTCTCTGCAAAGACCATGTCACCTTCCTCCTCATCCATGTTCCCCTCTTCAAATTCATTTCTCACAAATGCAGGGCGTGTAGGCCTGTCATAGGTACATGTGGGTGTTACTCTCATTCGTGGGGCTCCATCAACACTACCATCCTCCTCCTGGTCCTGATTTAGTCTCCTAGGAATGGTCATATGCTGAACGGCTGTAGTAAGCTGCTGCAACGCATTTAATACCTGTTCCTGCCCCACTACAAGACCCCTCAGAATGTCTTTGATTTCTTTGTCCTCATTGTTACCATGGTTTCTAGGTGGCTCACCTTCGTCCCTGTCTCCCATGATTTCAAATGGTGTCTCCTCGAATTGGATTTCTAATGGTATCTCCTCAAACTGGTTTCTCTGTAATCCAAGTCTCCTACGTGAGTAATACTTGTGAGGTCTAACCTGAGGTGGCCGTATAAGAACTTCTAAGTTCTAACCCTCCAGGATGGCAGGATCAGAGCTCTGATACCATTGTGAAGAACCCTGCTAGTTCTAACTCTGCCTGAGATGCTGAATGCATTGTTTTTGTGTTCTCTTGTTGTTTTGGTGAATTTATAGCATTTAAGTAAAATGTTGCTAAGCAAGATTTTAACAAGAAATAATTGGAAATATAGAAATGCTGCAATGATTCTTATTCAGCATAAGATGTAAATAGATTGTCAATACTAGATAGAAACAAAGTATTAAAACAAGGTTGCATACCCGACATGCTAGCAAACCCTTATTCTGGAAATCACAACCAGCAAAGAAGAATCTGATGAAACAAGCCGATCTGCTGCATATGATGATTTCTCCTCCTTGATTTGACTGCCAAATGGTACTACTAGGTTAGCTGCCCCTATACATGCTGATCTGTGACCAAAAAGAAAGGCGTTTCAACCTCCTTGTTCACACGTACCAACTAAAGGCAAGCACGCCTCCCAATGATGATGGTACAGCCAACAACAGAAGTTGTACGGCCTGATTATTGGTGTGAATGGCTGAGGAAATAAAGCGTCATCACTGATAAGCCCTTTCCCTTTATTGAAATCTGCAAATAACTTAAAAGTAAAACAGTTGCAAGCACAAATGAACTCCAAAATGAAGCCCTCATTGTAGCAATGATTCGACTGGTCTTTCACAGCTTCAAGATTGCAGAACACCGAAGAATTTCCATTCTCTAATGGTGGTAATATGCTGAAACCCTTGTCTCAGGCACAAACTTCAAAGAAGCCAAAAGTAGTCAATGTCATGCTCATGAATGAATGAGGTCGACTTGCCCTTTTCCTTCTTATATTCTCTCCAAGAGGCATGATTTCCCATGAGATAATTTTAATACATTTAAAATGTATTTCAATGTTTGATACCCGTTTTTAATTAATGTCTCAACTTGGGCATACCATTTAGCAAAATTATTATAATCTCACTTTATTAAATTTAAGTGGCTCACTTTTATAAAGTTAAAATATAACTTATATAATATGCCCTTTATTAATTAAATATGACTTAACCACTTAAATATCAATATCTCCCTCAATACTCAGTATTTTGACGTGCCATCTGAAGTTGGGGTCAACACTGTATAACCCCCATGTGTCAAGGTGCCCTGACTAAAAATAGCATCACTGCCAGATTGACTTAATAGTAAGTCCCTCAAACCAAGCCAAACACTGATCTGCAAAGGCCTGGAACTGAACCCAATACTGAACTAAAGAAATGGAAATGACAATAACCTCCATTAACTGCCACCGAAACCCTCTATCCAAACATATTAGCTTACAAGGGTCCAAGTAATAGGCTAACCCATCTGCAACTGATACTGACTAGAGTGGGGACATTACAATTGGTATCTTGTTTAAATCTTTTGACTGGCAAATTGTTTTAATGCAGTTTCTTGGGTGTTGGACTAACTCACCGAATATATAATTTATCTTTTGCAGCTTCTCCAGGCTTAGATTTATTGAAAAGAGGTGATTCATTGTGCTCGTTGCATGCTACATACATGCTTTCAAAGAATCCAGTGTTAATCTGCACTAGGCCACTCTATGCTGTTGATAAGGACTGCTCCTTTCTGGCTTTTGCATTGCAAAGTGACAAAAGGAAAACTGAAAATCATAAAGTGCGGGCAAAGGCACAAGAAGATGATGGCATGGAGGATGATTGGGAACATCTACAGACAGAGTTTTTGACAAGCTTTCCAGAAGTCTCCAATGGGAGGCCAAAGACACCAAAGAAAATGAATCACAAACATATCAAAACTGATGCAGTTACTGTAAATGAAGTAGCCTCTTTGACCTCGAAATCAGATTCAAAACCTAAAGAAGCTATTCATTATAAAGATGAAGGTCAGACTGTCCAAATGTCAGATGTAAAGGGTAATTTGGCACTTGATAAAGTTCTGAAAATATTGCGAAAGTACAGGTCCAAAAGTTCTGCAGCTCCTAGTAAAGATATATTCTCAACAGTACAATCTTCAAATGATAAACCACCTGACAAGACATTTTATGCACAATCTTCAAATGGTAAGCCACCTCACAAGACATCTTATGCACAATCTGTGGTGAGAAATGCAAATTCAAAGGCCAAAAATCACAGTCACACAAAAGCTAAGAGTTCAGTTGATTATGTATTGGAGGTATTGCAGAAGTCTCGACCGCAGGAACACATAGAGAAGACTAGTTCTCCCATTACTGCTCCAGTAGAGCAGCAGGAACAGGTAGCCTCTATAAGTTTCCAGCCTGAAAACAGTAGGTTTGTAGATGATTCTCTTAATGTAGTAGATGATGAGAAGCAACTTAAATCAGTTGTGCAACGTGCTGCTCCACATATGCCTGATACTTCAAGTATTACTGCTGTGAAGGTTGGAGAGAGCAAATCTCTTATGAACAAGAATGCATTACAACTTGACTCATCGCCTATTCAACAGGTGGATCCAAGCACTCTGAAAGTAACAGACTTGAAGATAATTGCTAAAGCTCATGGGTTGAAAGGTTGTTCAAGATTAACAAAGGCTGAACTATTGGAAATATTAAGTAAATTACAAATTGACAATTTCGCTAGGTACAAATAAGTCAGCAATGTGAGAGGAAGTCTTTTATGAATGGTATTGCTATTTGCTAATTAAATGAACGGGATCCAAGTACTCTCAGACTATTGAATATGATGATTATTGTAAGTCTTGTGGGTCGAAGAAGTTTTATGAAGGTAAAAGGCTGAACTTTTGGAATTACTAGAGACAGGCACAAATTGATTGTTTGCCGTGTACAAATAAGTAAGTCAACAACATTTGTTTACGTGTTACAACATATGACTAAGCTCCAGATCTGATTATCTTGAGGATTTTTCCTTAAATGATAAAATTGCAGTTGTTTCAAAATGTTCTTCAAATTTGTATTTGTTTCCTATTTGTGATAGTTTGATGCTGTGTGTTGTGTATAGTCTTTCCTAGGATATCCATAAACTATTAGGCCAACAAAGAATTTAAAATAGGTTACTTTTGAATGGGACCCTTAAAAATTGTATTGATAAAATGTGTGATTCCTATGAACCTTTGATTAGATCTGAATTCTTGTGGGTTTTTTCTGCTTCTGATAAAATTATCTGTTCTGTATCAAAATATTTTTCAATTTTGTATTTGTTTACTATCAATAAAATGTCAGTCTATTGATGTGAATTATTATTTTATTATTGATAAAATATTAGGCCATCAGAGAATTTAATGGATTCCTTTTAAATGCGGAGGCTAAAGTATTAACACATTCATGAAAACCTTGATTTCTATGAAACAGTGTCCAATGTTAGTGAATTTTCAGAACTGTTAATTTTTTCTTGATGCACTTCTCCAGTTTAGTTGTGAAGAAAATTTTCTGTTGATAACTTCTTATAGGGCGTGCTAATTGTTTCATCCATAGAAGCATATATCTTTAATTTATCATGATTTCTCTTGATGAATCTTTTATTGCTGCCTCTGCATAGCCAAAAAACTCATGAAAAATTGAATTTATCAGGTCAATGTGTTTCTGCTGGTTTTTTGACCAATTTTTTTTAATCAATACCACACAATTTAAATAAAAAAACCGCAGTTTTTTGGTGAGGAATTGCAATTATTTCATGCTTAATCAGATTTTTGGGGTAAAAAAATCTAGGGTTAGGATTTTCCTCTGGTTTTTTCTGATATTCATTAACGCTAACCCTAGCTCAATATTTTTCCATTTTTTTTCCTTATTTTATCCAGATAAACTGAAAATATCTTTTACCTTTTTGTTTTCATCCATGAAATGGGAAAGTGTTAAGAAGAAGACAAGTCTTTTCAGTAGCTTATATACCATTTCTAGGTTAAAAACAATTATAGTCAGTGGAAATAAGAGGATAGACATTTGCAACTAGAGCATGACTTGTATTTTCGTAGGGAAAGCTACAAGTCTTAACTATCCAACATCATATCACTCAGAAGATATTCATAGACTTGTAGCAGTGTGAGTTGCATAGAATTTGTGTATCCAACATCTGTCTTCATTCGTGTGTCCAGTTAAGGAGATGATAAGAATATAAATACAATCAATTGCAAGAATTAAGAATCACTATATCTGATCTGGTCAGATTTAACTACTTCAGCTTCCTTGGCCATGCTTGACTTGGATGGTGAAGTATAGCTCGCTTGGAGAATGTGGAGATTGTCAATTTGTGGACCTCGGCACACCGACAATACAAAGCATGGTGTAACTCATATGAGGTGCAAAGTTTGCAGTGATATTTGCAGTAGATGTAAACTTCAAAGTTACTAGACCATGTGCTGTATGAGGTGTGATTTTGGATGCCAATACTGAGTTTTCCTTGGTGAGATGTGATCTTGATCTAAAGGTGCTTGTGCTTGGATCATTTGCCATATATCTTGAAAAGCAAGGGTTACCGTTGCCTAGGTAGTCAATTATGGAAAGTGAATTTGTTGCTTCAATGAAGTATACCATTTTGATTTGCATGTTCCTCCATTTTCACAAAATTGAAAAAATTGATGAATGCCATGGCAAGTGGGAATTGAGGCAGTGTTAATGAGTTCTTTGTTCTTTGTTGGGCTCAATTGGGGTCCAAATATGATGGGCATTGGACTGCGAATGGTTGATGTAAGAGTATCCCAAGTCTACAAGTAATTTTGCATTAACCAAAAATATTTCTTTTGAGTTTGTTTTGGTTTTGTAGTTCAGTAGTTTCTGTTCCAATCATTTTGGTTTGCTGTAATTGGACTTTCTTAACTTGGTTTCAATTGCGCACTTAGACTAGTAGAATAAATAGATTCATCTATATGGATTGGTACTGCATTTTATTAGAATGTCATGCGAATTCATTTAAGGCACCAATAGAGCTCCACACACATGGCCACATGTTCATTTCACATTTCATTATCTATTACATTAGCAGGCATGCCAGATCAGCTTAAGGAGGCCTACATATTATGTGCCAAGACTTAAGGCCTTATGCCGAAGGATAATCAATTGAAGGCTTTATTGGTCCCATAATGGGTCGTGTTTAGGGTTGCTTTTGAACTTGGAATCATAATTTTTAACGTGTGCTGACTAAGAATTTTCAACACCAAAGATTCATGATGAAAGGAGGGCTAATTCATTTGAAGAGGGATGGTGGAGGGGAAGGAGAGATTTGATGACCAAGTAGTTGATGAGACCTTCAATTATCACATTTAAAGCCAAAAAAGTGACATCCTTTCTCTTCCATAGAATAGTTTTAAAGTGGATTTAGATGTAGTTTTAAGAACTTATTTAAAGTAAAATATAGGATATGTATTTGGTCTGTTCCTTGAAAGTCTTTGTTGTTTGAATTATTGATGTTACCAACATCTTTTAGCATATAGATGCAACATTTTTGTACATGCAAAGTAAAATAGTCATAAATATGAAGTATTGGAGTTTCAGGTGGTAGGATACAATGTTGAAGACCAAACATCGAAGTATTTTGAGCCCATGTTGGCTTACATAGAACTAGCTTCAAAGTATTTCAGCTTCAAAGCAAACATTCAAACTTAGCTTTGAAGTATTTAAGGAAAGCTCTAGAGAGTACCGCACTCTATATTTAGGCTACTTTTGTAACATGACAAGACCCTAAAGGTGTATCATAATTCCATGGGACTATCACCATACTCTATTTTGGAAAACAAAGTTAGCAAAAAAAAAAAGCAAAATTGAAAGAGCGGGTGGCAGATTAAATTGGTCCAAAGCTTATAAAAGAAAATATTCAATGTAATCTAAATTGTCAATATAATACTCTCCTACAGTTGTCTCCTTGAAGGATGAGAGGAGTTGTTATTTTATAAGGACTGTAGGAATGAGATAAAGACCGTCCCCATAAGAATAGGCATGGCGATCTAGTCTTTTGGATGATAATAAAGATCAGAGAAGGTAGTTGAGAACAAGTAGTTGTTTATTAAGAATCTGAATAGAAATAAATGTCTTCACCCTTATAGCATAGGAATAGACATGCAAGGCTGGTTCCTTGGGTATTAACTGATTCTAAGAAAGCGATGCTCTGCTATAAAAAGTAACTGTTCTAACTGTTGAATAGAAAATTAAGAAAACATTAAAGAACAAGACAATATATGTCAGTTAAAAAGTTTTCTAAGACTTATTTTATTGATCAATGAGAATTTAAATATTCTTGTAAATTTATTTTTAATTAGTTCTTAGTTCTAGTCTAAGGGAGGAGCAAGGGCCTACTTAAATCTAAAGATGATAGATCACCTTTGTGGTATTTCTAGATTAGATTCATTTCATGATTGTTAATCTAGAAGTAATTTTGGTTTCACACTTTCTTCTTGATAGTAGTTAGTGCATTACCTATAAGAGTTTAGTGGTATTTGCATTGTCTAGTTTTTTTTTTAATATTCTGTGATTGTTTTATTTTTAGCTATTTGTTTGATATGTTTTGAGGTAAAAGATTTAAGATTAATTTTGTACTTGGATTAGACTTGCTTTGATATAACAATGTAGAATTGTCATAGAAGCAATTTAATTATTTTTATTTCCTAATAGAAAGAGCTATTAATCAAAAGACTTATTTTCCCTATTGCAAGTATTCTTGTACATTGCTCCATATTGACATTATTCAAATTAAAGTGGAGGTTCATCACTTTTTGACATTATTGTTGGCAACTCTAGGTATTATTAAGGAAGTGTCATTTGAAATTGATTTTTTTGGTAGGGTTTTTAAATTTTCATTTCAAAATTAGATTTGCTAAAGAAAAAACGTTATTTGTAGTGATAATAGACAATTTTTTTTTATATAATTGAAATAAGTGAAACATGATAGGGATTCTGCCATTACACATCAATTTAAGAGGGTAGGTTAATATTCCTTTTTAGATTCTTTACTTTTTTTATATGTATAAGGAGGCAAACCAACCCTAAAGGAAGATTTATCCATCAGATTCCCAACAACAAGCCATTGGTAGTGAAAATGAGGTTGGGCAATAAGAAACCAAAGAAGGGGAATCACAACTCATCACTTGAACCCTTGGAACTATAACTAGGGGCAAACCCACCAATTCAACAAATGTTTGAACTAAGGCTTGATATTAGATCTAAAACAAGTGGTTCTCAATAAACTTTGAGAGTTGTGAAAGATAGGGAGGCGATCTATTTGGAAAACATGGGAGACAAGGAAACAATATAAAAAATACGAGGAATCACATCGAAATAGCCTTTATTCATCCCATAACACTAAACCTAGATGAGGAGGCTCCTACAAAAAAAATATCCCCATCTATATTACATACCTTTAGGGATATAAATTCACATGATCCAACCAAGTTCTTGTTTGAATTCAAAGTGTTTTGTTAAACACACGATTATGTAATTGATAACTAGAAATTAAAATGATTTCCCTCTACTCTCAAAGATTCAACCATGTATTGTTTTATGAGGTCAAAATCACATCATCCATACATGGGATGAGATGAGAACATAATTCCTAGACAAATATCAAGATTAATGTGGGCTATAGGATCATAAATAACTATTTAAAATAAACTAAAAAGAGGATGAAAACATAGATAATTGTCTTGATAGATTTCTCTTTGTTCATCACCAATATGGGATTGGGATAGATCCATTGTTGAGAAAAACCATATTTTGGAGAGGATTAGATGATGAATATTGAGAGGCCTTAAACATAACGGGGATAGAAAATGCGATTAAACTAGGAATCCCATAATTTGTGGAGCTTTGTAGAAATTACTTATGAATGCGGCTTGTGATTAGGAAAGTTAAACAAGGAAAATGACACAATGAGATAGGTTAGCTAATGGAGGGATTTGGAAACCTAAAAATATATATCTTCATATGTTTTAATACAACCTTGGATATAATTCAAGCAAAATCCAAAATTGGCAAACCTATAGCCACAAATTACCCCAAGATGTAATGATAAACATGCATTTTGTGATTATCCTCTAGAAAAAATAGATGTTTGTAGCATTTATGAGAGGTCACTCTATTGATTGATGTGATTTAATACTTGTAATAAAAAATTGCATGAAGGAAAGCAGTCAATTTGAAGAACTTAACAATTTAGGGATAATACAAAGGGAATAACTTTCCTTACAACCAATACTCAATCAATTTGCTTCATGAGCCCCTATGAATTGGTTTGCTAATCAATGGGATACACCACAATCAACTCCACAATTTCCACAACAATGGGGGCCATATTCTTGGACTCCATAAGATTGGACTAATGAACCATGGACTAACCCACAATGGGCTAACCATCTTCAACAACAATGGAAGTCTTAGCAAATGCATAAGCAAGAATACCAAACACATTCAAACCACATCAAAATGACTAGGAAAATCACAATTACTTGATCAACATATGGAAAATCCAAATAATGTTAGACATGTAACCTCTATCTACATTGTGGACCATAAAAAGATAGCTAGGCTAAATTCCATAAACATGACTATCCAACTACATCTAGAAAAAACCTTGCTAAAGCCCTCCTCTCCAACAATTGTCAAATGAGAAATAGGTTCTTCCTATAAAACAAACACAAGGAAATGAGGCCCCACAAGAAAATGCTTCAATTGTTTCTCCATTAGTATTATTTTTGAAATGACTCATGAAGAGATTATTACTTCAAGAAACATCATAGGTGCACATGTCTAAACTAATACAATAATCAAAGCATTTGAGCATTAAAATACAAATTTTCAAGCCATAAGAGAGACCCCTAAGCTTGACCGAGTTATTAAAACATTGTGTCAAGACACTAGGAATGAAGAAACAATACCCTAAACCTATTCAATTAGAAGGAAAATTCATTATCATTTAGCCAAAAAACCTCTTCCAACCAACTATTAAGATCTAAGTAGTCTAGTAATAGATAAGGAAGACCAAAAAACCTATTTTTTGGTAGATTTAGAACTTTCTATCAACATTATGACAATTGACATGTTAAAAGAACCATTTGCATCTAGTGTTCAACCAACATCTGTAGTCCATAAATAATCATATTAGTTTTATTGTAATCAACTAATTTAGTTCTCAATAGTTGACAATTTCTAAAAATTGCTAGTCCACAACAACTGTAAGCCATCTAATATATATTTCTAATTGTACACATGGTCGAGGACCACATGATTCTGAATGAATATAAGGACACATCTTTCTGAATTATTGTTATGTATTGTTTTCATATTTACTCTATAATAATCAATCAAGTAGCGATAGCAGTAAACATTTGGTGTCATTGCCTATAAGAACTTTGGTTGAATACAATGGTAGAAAAAATGACAATCTAAATGGGACATCCAGTGGAGGAACTTGTAGAATCTAACAAAGAAAGAGAAGACAAGCTCATGTAGGATATGATAAATCTGTGTGACATATCAATCAAGGAGCATGTTTGGAGAAGCTTCCAAAAGACAAATCCTTTAGGACATGATTTGGAAAAATATGCAAATAAACAATAAACTAGACCACCTTTTAAATCGACTACCAAGACTTCTTGCATGACACTTCATCATTCTACAATCCTCCATACATAATAGAATCTAACACACTCTCTACTTATATCTTCTTCCTTAGTAAGCCAATTTCCAGTTGGAATCTCCTAGACAGATTGAATGACTTTGGCAGCCCTTTTAATATGAGTAGAAGCATGGAAAAGAACAAGAACAATGTTTCCAATAGATACGACAATGATATGAGGAAAGAAACCGAAGGGAAGAAGAATAATGTGATACCGATTGTCAATGCACTTTGAAGATTTAATGCCCTTACACTTGAATAAATGCGAGAAAATAATACAATATGGTCATGAACCAATAGATCAAAAGATTAGAAGGTCCCTGCAAATAAGCGAACAAAGGGAATGAAGGAGACGAATGAAGGGAGAAGTTGAAGAAGGCAAAGGGTTTCTAACAAAAAGCTCGAGCCCATCAAAGAGTAAGAGACAAAGCATAAGCATAATTTGTAGTCGGGAAGAAAGGAAAGCTTTCATGAAAAAAGAATACACGAAGCAAGAATGGGAGGAAATAACACATCTATCGCTCCCTAATGAAGTGTACATAGATCTCGCCAACCAAGTTGGAGAACCATTTGTACCATCAATGTCAAATGAAGGGGAGGGTGAGGAAGAGCCTATAAATGTGCTGATAGAGATGTAAGAGAACACCATATGTCAGATTGAAGACCTGCTACTTATGGGAGAGACAAAAATTGGAAGATTAGAGCTTGAAACTCCAAGATGAAGGGAGCATAGAAAATATCTTGAAGGCAACCCGAGAGTGACAAATGCTAAGGAAGGACGAGTGAAGGATTCCCATGTGCTCGAGAGTGCAGGAAAAGCACTGAAACATACAAATAAAAACTCTTCAGTCATGTTATCATCACAAAGGGCACAACAAGGAAGAAGGATGATAACTCCCCCAACAAGTCCAAATGTGGAGAGGCAAAAACTCTCAAAGTTCATAGGAAATGGATTGAAAGATCTTATAAGACATTGGAAGGCATGTGAAACAATCTAAGTAGCCAATGGCGAAGATGACAAAGCCTATTGGTTGAGGGAATTTCCAACAACCTTGAGAAGCATATCCATATACTGGTACACATAGTTAGACATAGCCCATAAAGCTACATGGGATGCATTGAAAAGAGCATTCTTAGAGGAACTCAAACTTTTGAGAGATGATAATGAAATTTTAGTGGAGATCTACAATACTAAACAAGGAAAACATAAAAACATAAGAGCTTACAATTGTAGGCTCAAAGAACTTATGGTAAATCTAGAAAACCAACTTGCAAATGGACTGAAGAAGAGATGGTTTATAGAAGGTTAATTCCTTCATTAAGAACCTTTTTTCTACCCCGAAAGTGGACTCACTACCCACTAAGAGAAAAAGAGATAGAAGAGAGTTTGTGGCTCATAACCTAGATTGAACTATTACAGTTGCATCTGTCATATGCATGAATTACAGTTCCAATGAAGCTCAATAATTTGACTTTACACACTTCATTTGATTTTGATCTAACACACTACTTTCCTTTGCATTCACATCACTCTAATATTCTACTCAACATTCACAACTTAAATTCACAATGTATTCACATCTCTTACATATTTTTCACCTCTCAAAACACTGAAAATGATCTAGCTTATATATCTGCTTCAAGCATAACATCAATTAGGTCGGCCTAATTAGATGTAACATACAAAATATACAATATATAACTTGTCGGAACAAATCCTTCCACACATGCCTTCGGCCAAAATTCAATCCTTAAAACGATTTAAAATAGGTCGGCATGGACCTATAATAGCTCCCACATAACTCCACAACACTTAATTAATCTTCTCATACCTTCACACTTATTAGGTTGGCATCGCAGAAGACCTAATACAAAATTCTCCAACTGTATACTCATATTTAGACACATGTACCTCAAAACATCATGCCAAATGGAATTCATACTCTATTGACATCTATCAACATCTCCTTTAATCTGCAAAGCCAAAATCCTATCCACGGAGAAGTGCAGACTCTCCTACTCACATGTATTGTACAAGAAATGACTGTAATTTTCTAGGCCAAACTTTTGTTATCCATAACTTTCAAACTAAAACCCAAAACAAGATGGAATTTTGGAATTAGATGCTTCTATCAACCAACAAAAACATACTAGAACTGCAAAGACAAATGTTAATTCATGGACCAATGCAGACCCAAAAACTAGATGCTCTATTACACAAAATTATCAGAATTGACACAACTGATTTTCATCACAAGTATCTTCATCGGATCAAACCATCTTGCAAAATTGTTTTCCACAAACATCCCAAAGCATTTTAGAATCAACCAAAATGATTTGCACAATGATCTCCATATCAAGATACAATGTTGACACCGATGATAACACTGCAACACATAAAAGTATACCTTATGCTTATGCTGCTGATAACAGCTCATCACTGACAAAATTTCAACACTCTTCACACAAGGCGAATAGTCCACACCACTAAATGCATTGCCAAAGTAGTAGGACAAAACCATCATGCATCAAAATTGAAGAGGAAATAATAATTGGTTAACAATAACGATGGGACACCAAGAAGAAACCAATTATATGATGCTAAAGGGAGACCTATGATACAGTGCTAGAAATTTAACGAGTGGGGACATTTTTTCTAGAGCATGTTAGAGCAACTAAAAAAGGGCCAAAATGTTATGAAAATGGTGTGGACTAGGCAACCATGAGGATGCAGATTGCCCAAAATAAAAAGGAAGCATCAATATGTTGGAGGTGGAAGAAAAAGATAAAGCAGTCCTAGTTGTTACTTGAGCACAATCTAAGAAGGCGATATACCCAGACCTTCACATAGAGAAAGAGAGACTCCAAGAGGCGAAGGTATAAGTAGAGAAAGTCATGACGAATGAACAAAGTAGTTCCAACAAAACAAGTACCTCTACACAATTCAAACTAGAGAAAAATATTGTAAAGAAGGTACTACAAACCCCCATACCTATACAAATGGCATAAATATTATAGAGTATGCCATAGCTACAAGTAGCAATCACTAGTGTTGTAAAGCATGACCAAAATAAAAAACAAGAAGGAACAAGCAAAGACATAATAATAGAAACGCGACCAGCACATGAATAATAAGTCATCGAATTGATGATATTGGTAGTCAACATGGGAAAGAAATTAACCATTGTCAAATGGAAATGTTGGGGATGAACTTGAAAAACAATCATGGATGAATGATTGGTGGTAAATGTGTTACCAAAAGACACATGGAAGTTCTTGGAGAAACCAACTCTCTAGCCACCAACCTTCCAACTCGTGAGAGTTGATCAACATGGAATCAAACCTTTGGGGATGCTAATGGTGCTAGAATTATAAAAAAATGTGAGCCACATGATCAAACAATGAACAAAGACATCTTCCACGCAAGAGAGCTACAAACATTAATATGCAATATTCCTTAAAAAGAAAAAGCTACAACAATGAAACTCCAAAATCTCAAAAGAGAATCTCCAAAGGAGAAGAGTGGAAGAGGAGAAGAAATACAATGAGGGTCGAGTGTTTATAAGAGAAAAACCCTAAATGAGAAAGGGATTAGATCATGACAAGTGTCAACATCTCATGCAATGAGATAGAATGACCTAATAATAGCTCAACTAATAAAATAATAAAAGCACTCCTAATTTTAGCTTAAGTGCACGAGAATAAATTAGTCTAATAATTAATTAAAGATTATTTAATTATTAGCTAATGTATGATTACTCTAACACTTCCCCTTAAGATGAAATTAGGAAGTAGCTAAAAGCCCTAAAAAGAGAATGCATGATGGGTCCCAACAAACAAGGCTTGGTCAGGTACCCATGTACAAACAATCTAATCTCTCACAACCAAAGTAAATGAGAAAAACCTAGTGGGAGAAAAATCCTCTCCAGAAGAGAGTAAAACCGAAATGAAGTACTGAAGAATTCTCCAAAACAATGTGCCAAAAGAATAGGAACATGAAGAACATCTTTGAAGCACAGCTATAGACAACTATCAAATGATGACTGATATAGTGCTGAAATGAAGAACCTCCTTTGAAAAAAATGATTATCAAGATCAAGAAGACAATGATTTGCATGAGTTCCCCCAATGACAGTACTCAAATCATATGGAAAACAAAGGAAAAACATCTAAAAATTGAAGATACATATGGCACATAAATTTGCAGGAGTGACCCCAACAACATTACTCAACATGCAAAATTCATGTTGAAAATATAGGTACCAATAGTCTTAAGAACATTGATCAAGTCAAAATGGAAGGTCGCCTCTAGAAAATAGGAATGCAAGAGTGTCCATATGGTAAATGCTCCATCTCACCAAAATGCATGCATAACTAGCTATTGCATCCGCTTAGTACATAGGAACAAATACTAGATACATAGCTCACTTGAATGTGAAACCAAGGAAGAATTAGCACCAATAGTAGAAACCCCCCATAATGCTGACAAGGGAGAGCCAAGACAGGTACACTAAAGCTGTGTGCCACCAAGAAGTGCATGAAGGAGAACTAAGAACATTTGAATGTGCACAAAAGTGTACCTACAAATAAAAAGGGTGTGCAAACTAAGGCACACACTCATGAGGCAAGAATCACTAGGATCTGATGATGTCATGGAAGGAACATTCACTTGAAAAATGTGTGATGACAAAATAAATGGCCTACACAACCCCCCATGACACTTTATATCATAGTGCAAGTACAAAAGGCACAACAAGATGTGCAAAATCCCCCAAAAATATACACCAAAATCACTCTTTATCTCAGTGTGTCTACAAAAGAGAATGTACTTACAAAACATGTCTACAATGCCCAAATAGAAAAAAAACTAGAAATACATATAGAATAGCCTAAAAAAATTCATCACACACAAAAAAAAAGTTTCCAAGAGTTGAAGTGTCCAAGTAATTCACCAAAGTGTGAAAACACATAAAATTGAATAAAATGTACATGAAGAGATATTTGGAAAAAGTGCATGGATGGTTGGAGAAGAGCTTTGAGAAACTATTCAAACATCGTTGGAATCATGAAAACATAAAAAAGGATCAAAATTTATGAACTTGAAAGTGAAAACAAAACCTATGACTGTAACAAGTTATAGAATGCATTAGTGGAAAAAAAATGAAAAATTATAAAGTACACAAAACCAACTTTTCGACAATATTTTGTTCACTAAAATCTGACATCATACGCTCAAGTTATGGACAAAAAAAAAAAAAAAGCTCCTTTAGGGCCAAGACAAGCTTTGAAGGGGCCTTGTCAGCAGTTCATACCGCTGACTTTATGTTGACATTGCAAAATATTAAGGGAATATTCCATTATATAAAAAAAATTTGGTCATCGAGAAATGAAAAATCCTCTGAAATATTCCAAACCATCCCAAAATATGCAAATAATATTTTTTTTTGGGATTCACTGCCCAAAAAAATGATGCTGCTAAAAGATTTTCAGAGCAGTTGGTAAAGGTGAAAAAGTGATCTTTTAAAGAAACACCATCTGGGGTGACAAAGAAGGTCGTCGTTGGCAATGCAAAGGCCACTAGATGGTTGGTGGAGGCCGTCAACAAGCCTACCAAGGCCACTGCCATGTGGGCCTTGCAAGGTACAGGCCCATAGGGACTTGCGTGTGCAGGTACCCTATGGGTACCGACCTGTAGATTTTAAAAAAACCCATCTTTTTATATATTTATATTTTTAAAACTTTCTAAATAATTTAAAAAAAAAAAAAATCTCGAAATATTTATGTTTTTTTTAAAGCCTTGCATAGTATGGTTGTATAAGGGTTGTATGACCCTTGGGAAAACTTGTGTTGCCTTAGAAGCTCCCGATGTTGAAATAGGGAAAATTTTATATCAAAATTCATCGAATTAGCCTCCTGGACGCAACAACGAGGTTCTTTTTGGCTCAAAATGCTTTGAAAGTGCAACAACCCTTCAGATTTGGAAAAAATACAACTGCTTCAAGCCCTTGTAGATCTGACCTCATGAGTCCAAATCAAGCCAAACAAAATGAAAAAATGACTTTTTCAACAACTTTGAATCCAATGGAAGACTCTATTTTGGTTCCAAATGCACCAAAAAAATTCCACCTTTAAAAATTATAAAAAAATAATGTAGATTCTAGATCTAAAGCCCCGTAACCCTTGTTGAAGAAAACCCTTAGAAATTGAGAAGGGGTTTGTTGAATCCATGCTTTGATGACATGTTATAATTGTGAAAAAACATGAGCGACAAGATCAAACAACGGTACAAAGAAACCTTCCATGCAAGAGAGCTGCAAATAATAATATGTAATATTCCTCAACAAGAAAAAGCTAAAACAATAAAACTCCAAAATCTCAAAAGGGAATCTCCAAAGGAGAAGAGTGGAGGAGAAGAAATTCAATGAGGGTTGAGTGCTTAAAAGAGAAAAACCCTAAATGAGAAAGGAATTAGATCATGATAAGTGTCAACATCTCATGCAATGAGACAAAATGACCTAATAATAGCTCAACTAATAAAATAATAAAAGCACTCCTAAGTTTAGCTTAAGTGCATGAGAATAAATTAGTCTAATAATTTATTAAATATTAATTAATTCTTAGCTATTGTATAATTACTCTAACAAATGGCACATAAGGTAATGTTTGGAACCCAACAATTTTTATTAAACTTTATAGTCATTCCCTTAGAGAAAAAAGCATAACATGCACTATTAGGGAGATGATGGATTATAGTAGCCAAGGTGGATCACAACTGGATAAAGAACACTGCCAAAAGAAAATAAGGGCATAAAGTGCATTATCAACTTGAAGAACCAAGTAGTGAGTGAGGAAGCCACCTCTAATTCAGATTTGGAGGGAGGGGAAACATGAACAGAAGAATGGGGGTGTATAGAATCAAATGATGAAGGGATACTAGACCTCCAACACTATTCATAAGATGAAACCAATTCTTTAAGTATACTTTTCCATTGAAAATTAGAGACTATGAATTGTTCTAGCAAGACTACAACATGATACAAATCAAAGAGGTGAAGAAGATCGAGTGATGACCAGCCACAAGTTCCCTCTAGACCAGCCCATAACATTGAATGGGATAAGATGATAAAGTATGAAGAACCAAAGACAAAATAAATAAATCTAGGAGATAAAGATAATCCTCAAGTGATTATGGTTGGATATGATTGGGACCTAGTACTCAAAGAAACAACATTAATTTTTTTATGGAGTATAAAGATGCCTTCACCTACATGTACAAAGATCTAAAGGGAGTACCATCAGAGCTATGCATACACAAAATACCTTTAGTACTAAGAGAATAACTAGTATGAAAACAATTGTATAGAATGAACAAAATCTATATGATGAAAGTGCAAGAAGAAATATAGAAGATGTTGGAGATATGAATGATCTTTAAAGTGGAGACTAGTGATTGGGTCTCCCCAATTTTTATATCACTCAAAAAAGAGTCCAAAAAAATATGGGTACATATGTAGATTTCAAAAGCACAAATGTAGTCATTGTCATGGACTCGTTTTCAATCCCATTTATTGATTCAATCTTAGAATTCATGGGTCACAAAATCTACTTTGTCATGGATGAATTCATTAGATATAACCAAATCAATATCGTAGAAGATAAAATAAAAACTACATTTGTAGTAGAAGAGGGAGTATATGCATACAATCAAATGTTTTTTGGACTATGTATCACTGCAACTACATTTTAAAATGATAATCCTCATCTTTGGTAAGATGTTTGTAGGAAATTTTAAATATAATATATAATATATAATATAATAATACCTGGGCCCCCAACAAGGTGGAGCACCCCTTCCCAACCCTCGGTTTTCCATCAACCCTCACCTTCACGATTCTCCTTCGATTGCCGGTCCCCCTCCCCAAGGGTGAGAGATCTATCCAATTTCTCTCTCCCTTAGAGTGGGTCCCTCGTATAACCAAGGTCATCCTTCAGAGTTGGGCCCCATCAAAAAGTGATAGTCAATAGGGAAGGCCGCCATTGACCTATCCCTAGGGGTGACCTTTGGGAGTCATGTTCGCTCAATGGATTTTGATCAAATGATCACTTACATAACATAACCAATTTGGTCATGTTATGTATAGAATTCATCTCTACATTGATGGTTCTCGAGGCCCAATACACCCTAACTATCTCTCCCACCCACCTAAAACTTATTGGATGATTGGTCAATATAAAGTGACCAAGAAATTCACCTAGCTCTAGCAATATGTATGGAACAATGCAAATTTATATGGTTGACCCTAAATCTAAGAAGTTTCAATTCATGGTACTCCAAGGCAAATTACTAGGACACAATTTGCAAAGTAGGGTTAAAAATAGACCCATATAAAATAAGGGTGATTGTATAGATGGAGGCACCAATGGATGTAATGGGAGTAAAATATTTCTTGGGCCATGTTAGCTACTATTGGCACTTCATAAATAATTTCACTCAGATATCCTATTTGTTCGGTACGATTACATGGAAGGGCCAAACATCTGCATGGATAGAGGACTAAGAGAAGGAATTCAATGAACTAAAAGTTTTCCTAATTAGTTCTCCCATTCTAGTGTACCCAAATTGGGACAATTTTTTTTGCGTAGATGTGTATGCATTGAAATTTTCCATCAATGCAACATTAACACAAGTGGGAGCACAAGGGTTATACCATCTCGTAGTCTTTCCCAACCAACTATTATCCAAGGTAGAATGTAACTACAAAAAAATGAAAGAGAAGCACTAGGAATAGTATACTCCATGCAAAAGTTTCAACACTACCTCTTGGAAACACCCTTTACATTCTATGCGGATCATCAAGTGCTAATATATTTAATCAAAAAATAAATCATTGAAGGTCAAGTAAGTCGATGGCTATTATTGTTGCAAAAATTACATTCACTATCATTGTATGACTAGGTAAATTTCATGTTATAGTAGATCAAATGCCAAGAATAAATTCGGGTGAACCACTAGAAGGCATGAACAAATATTTCCTTGATGCCCACTTGTTCCAAATAGTTGCACTACCTCCTTGTTACAAGAAAAATGGAGAGTATCTCTCTACATAAATGTGTCTTAAATATATACCACCAAGAGAGAGGAGAAAAGGAGACTTGAAAAGTGAGGCCTTCCATCTTATAAATAGACTACTAAATAAAATGGGATCCGATCACATCCTCAATCGATGTGTTATGCAATAGGAGATTAAAGGTGTAATTGAGGAAGCACATGATGGATTGGAAGGAGGCCATATGGGACCACGTGCTACAAATTTGAAGGTTCTCCTAGCAGGTCTTTGGTGGCCAACATTGTATACAGATGCACAAAATTGGGTAACTAGATGTGGCACTTTCCAAGTGTAGGTAAAGCATTGAAAAGGAATTATGTGCCACTCTCTCCATCACAACCTCAAGAACTCTTTGAGAGATGGGGATTGGACTTTATTGGCCCACTCAAGGTCAACCAATTGCACATATGCAAATACATAGTGGTAGACATCAAGTATCTAACTAAGTGGGTGAAATACAAAGCACTTCATGACATCACAAAACTTAATATGATGAGGTTCATTTAATAAAATTTCCATTAAGGCATGGCATTCCTTTCAAATCACTAGTGATCAAGGAGGCCATTTTATCAACCATGTCATTCAATTGATGATGATAGAGTTCTAGATATTCCATACACTCTCAAGCCATACTATTTGAGAGTAAATGGCTAGGCAGAGTCAAATAATAAAGTAATCATCTCAGTCATTCATAAGTCATGTGGCATTGAAGAAATAAATTGGGAGGAAAACTTACCATACTATGGGCCTATCAAACATAGTATAAGGTAACTAAGGGACACACACCATTCTGATTGATTTATGGCCAAGCAGTAGTAGTCCTTGTAGAGTACATGGTACCTAGTCTTCAGATTGTAATTGAGAATTCATTAGGAGATACATAAAGTTTAAAATAATGCATTTTTCAATTAAATGGTTTGGAAGTAAAAAGAGTGTTAGCACAATGAGAAATAGAGGTGATGCAGAAAAATTGAAAGTATTAGCATGACAAGCAGCTTAGGTGTATGAATTTCTAACCCAACCAATTGGTTTTAATATATAACGATCACAACAAAATCAAGAGTTCAAGGCAAGGTGGTTGAGACTCTTTAAAACAAGGGAAGTATTAAAAAATGGATCCATAAAATTGGAGAAATTAGATGACACTATAATAAAATATAGCATTAAAAAGTCCAAATTAAAACCATACAAGGAAAGGAGAGAAGTCACATTGGAAGTCAACATGTTGGACTAGACAACTAGCAGAAACAAAGTAGTACTAGAGGAAAGACCTATTGTCAAAGAAGCAAAAGGAGTAGTTGTATTCAAGATTCATCCCTTCTTGATAGCTTGCTTGTTTGGCCCACCAAATAAATGCATAAATTTATATGGAAAGTGGGGATACACGTACCCTATTTAGGAGAGAGAATGAGTTACATCAATTATAAAATAAACATGGGTGAGGAAGGTTAGAAGGAAAATTAGGACAAGAAAAAGGTGGAGGATTGACATCAATACACCAGAGGAATATTTAGAAGAATAACCAAAGAAATAAGGACCCAATCTACAACCTATGATTATGGTTGAGAATTAAATGGTCGCAAAACAATCAAAATACAATGAGATTGTAATAGAGCATGCTAAGAAACATCAATTTGAGCCGCCACCATTACCATGCACAAACAGATTGTGGCGAGTCATGCAAAATCTTGCAACCAACCCATCAATCCACGGGTATGAAGTTAGTTGGTACCAACAACAAAGAGGGAGATTTATTGATGGTCTTCAAAACATGAATAAAGGTATGGGAACCCCTCTTATGGTTTATAATATTTTTGAATTAGAATATTTGAGAACCTATTGTGAATATGAATGTTATAAATGACCATATGATTCATGTATGATATGGCATGACATGGATATAAAATTGAAAGTAAAATAGAAAAGGCAAGAAAAGGACATTGGAAAATAATGATGAAATTATGAGATAAAAAAGAAATATAAAATTCAAAAATTAACTTCTAATGAAAATTGTATGAGGAACAAATATAAAATATGTCCACTTTATTATCAAGTTGTATGGTAGCATAAAGTGAAGCTTCACTTGACGAAGGGAACAAGTTATAAAGTGCAACCAAGACATTTAAAAACTAATCACATCATACAACTTGGTTCCCCTCAAATCATATGATGGACCTCTTATATAGTGCGATCACATTGACATCATTCAATGCAAAGTATCTAATGAGGAAAAAACATTGTAGTGTACAACCTCCATCCTCAAACCATATGGTGAGTTGTTTATGTGTGGATTTCCTTTTACATCGTATGACACTATCATCACATAATCTAATAATGCCATTGTTCTCTCACCGTTGGTGTGGTTATAACATATGATGAAGGGTATCTTTTCATAACGCATGACAAGTGTTTCATTTCATCGTTAACCAACATTACTTCTTAGTACAATGAAATCAATAAACTATAGTATGGCCTAGTTACATCATCAAGCTTGGTTAGATTATAGTATGATGTTGGGTGTCCCTTCTTATTGTACAGGGTGATCCCACAATAGTGGTTTACACTTCTGGCAGATCCTGATTTTTACTGAAATCACATATTTTTAGAAAATATAATGATTTAAGCCTTGAAAAGTTCCATTGAAAGGATTCCAATTGAAGAGGGTTTGATCAAACCACCTTAGATGAAGCCCCCTTGGATATAACCTTGCTAATTTTAAACCATACCTATAATGGAGTCTCCTTTACACCTATCAAAATGTTGATAAAAACCACTTTTGATTTACCTTTTGGGGGATCAAATAAATTCATTTAAATTTTATTTTTTGTAAGTATGTAGTCCTTATTATAAGCTTCCCAAAAAGTATAATTTTAAATAAATTTAATTTGATTATTATATTTATTTTTTATTTCTTGTGAATGTAGGTTTTTCACCGAAAATCAAGCTCTCTATTCTTCACATGTGGAAAAATAGAAGATTATAAAAAAAATTCTGAAAATATCTATGCACTAGGTATTGATGTCCTTGATCCAACAAAAAAAATTTGAATTTTGATACGTACAAAAAAAGTTATGTTTTAGCCAGTAAATCATGTATAAGTTATAACTAGTTTGACTTTGAAACTTAATTAAGACAAAAATATTCAATGAAATGTTGGCAACACAAGGTTAGACAACTGAGGTGGGAGGGGGGGGGGTGAATCAGTTGTCCCAGATATTCAAAACTTTATTTAATTTAATAACCTTATTCTCAGATCTGAATATTAACCATGAAAACATAAATCATTAACACATCAGAAACACACAACACCAAGATTTTTTTTATATGGAAACCCTGTTAGGGGAAAAACCACAGTGGAGGTTAGTCCACAAGATTATACCCTGTTAAAAGTATAAAGAAATGAAATATGGGGAATGCACATGCATTTAGGCACACTGCCTAGAGCTCACTACTCAATTACACCAAGGCTAACTGCCCAAAGGAAGACACATTGTCTTATAGAGAGAAACATATTACATCTGCAAGGATTTGAACTGATAAAATAGCATCTGCTAATTCCTAATCATAGTTTTAGTTAATCACATGAACATTTCTTCACTCTTCTTCACACTCTACTCTGCCTTCGAATGATTAGGGAATTATTCACACACACACACACTCAACATCCAATGGCATACTTCAATTCGAATAAACAATCACTTATATATATCTGCAACAAGAAATTTCATCCCTACATGTCAGCTTCAACAAAATAATAAAATGATTATAAACTGTCGGCCCAAAACACTAAAGATTATTAATGTGAATCAATCAAGGTCAGCCACAACTTAGTGAAGACCCAAATCAACATCTCCAACACAAAAATACTTCAATTAATTACTCCTCGAAGATCCACAACACGCTACAAACACCATGTCAGCCAAGACAAGAAAAACATGAACACGCAAGAGAAAATCGCCAACCATGATCACAACGATCAATGCAGACGTGCAAAAAAGATAGAGCACGATCTAGAAACATCCATAAACATCACAAATCACTAGAGAAGCATCCGCAACAATTGAACTAACTGAAATCACATCATCTTCAATCAGTAACACCAACTATAGCAACAATAAAAATGTCAGAATATAAATCTTCATAAATCAATCAAATCTTCTGAAACTTGACGTGGATAAACTAGATACACTAAAAAAAAACCCTTTACTCCACAACCTCTGATCATCAATGTACAGAACTTACTGACAGACTGAACTTCACTTCACCATTGACAACCTGCAACTCATTCCATTACAATTTTCTCAATATCCTCGACATATACAACTTCTAATGAATTAATGCTAATAGTGTTGACATCAATGACAACCGCATATCAACAACACAACCACAACATCCAAAAATCTCCCCGTTTGGCATTGATGACAACACATGATGTGAAAAACACCATCAACGCAACCAACTCTAGACACTTACTCCCCCTTAGGTTTTGACTCATTTTCTCCTCAAATCTTTCTCATGATCTTCTTTCCCGCCAAGATCTTCTCCCCCATAATTTTTTTCACATGATCTTATCCCCCTTTGAAATCAATGACAAAGATCTCTAAGCTCCACACAAACTCTTAACCACATATCTGAGCATCTGAACATATGACTACTCCTAAGTTGCAGCCACCACAACATCAATCCAGATCAAGATATAACTTTGAAATGCATGGATTGATGCAAGGAAATGCATCCTTAGTTCTGATTAAGATGGGTAATCACCCCTAACTTCCCTCTAAGATACTCAAAATTATCCTTAGGCAACAGCTTGGTAAAGATGACTGCAATATGCTCCTTAGTAGGCACATACTCCAGTCTGACTTCCTTTTCACTCACCTTTTCTATCAAAAAGTGAAACTTAATAGATATATGCTTTGTCTTTGAATGCAACACCAAATTCTTTGAAATGTTATAGCACTTGAATTATCACAGAATATAGCAATAGGCTCATTATACACAACTCTGATATCCTTCATCATCTGCTTCATCCACAGGACTTGAGTACAATTGTTAGCATAAGTAATGTATTCGGCCTTTGCATTAGATAAGGAAATGACATTTTGCTTCTTGCTTAACTATGAAATCAACTTCTTACCCAAGAAAAATGCTCCACCACTAGTACTTTTCCAGTCATTTACATCTCTTGCCCAATCAACATCAGTAAATACAATCAAAGTAAGATCATCATCTTTAGGATACCACAGGCCAAAGTCAACTATTCCCTTCAAGTATCTAAAAATTATCTTCACAACAGTCACATAAGATTCCTTCGGATCAACTTGAAATCTTGCAAGAATACATACAACATTCATGATATCAGGCCTAGTTTGAGTTAAATATAACAATCCACCAATCATTGATTTGTATCTAGTCCAATTTTCTCTCAGAGAATCATCTTCTGTTGTCAACTTGCATCCGGTTACCATGGGTGTACTGACTGGCTTTCAATCTTCCATACCAAACTTCTTCAACAATTCCTTCACATACTGTGAATATCCTTTGCATACCAGTCTTGCTTTGTTTCTAACCACTTCACCTTGCTCATTTAGTTTGTTTCTAAAGACCCATTTAGTTCCAATGAAATTTTTATCCATAAGTCTGGGAACAAGAATCCATGTATCATTCTTTTCAATCTGCTTTAGATCTTCTTTCATTGCTTCAACCCAATGTTCATCTTTACATGCTTTATTCACACTAGTAGGCCCAGTCTTTGAAATCAAGCAATATTCTTTTGCAATCTTTCTTCTAGTTTGGACAACTTTTTTCTTATCACCTATAATATGATCTTCTGAATGATTCAATCTTACATATCTTAGAGTCTTCTTAGAATGTTCTTCAACTTCAGGCTCTTGTGTTCTCTCTTCTGCAGTTTCACTAGTTTCTTCTTCCTCTTGATTTTCTTGATTCACAAGAATGATTTGCACTTGATTTTTAGTCTGAACTCGCTTTCCTTTGTTTGTACTATCATCCTAATCATTAGAGTCATATCCACAGGTTGTAGATGGTGTACCTAAGTCGTCATCAACCTTGACATTTGCACTTTCAACCATTTTCCTCAATCTTTTATTGTAACACCGATAGGCCTTGCTTTTAGTCGAATAACCCAGAAAGATACCTTCAACACTCCTAGCATCAAATTTTCCTATATCTTCATCTCTCTTGATATAACATTTGCTTCCAAATATCTTGAAATATTTAACAGTAGGCTTTTGACCAGTCCATAGCTCAAAAGGGGTCTTACTAGTATCACCTTTGATTTGTACCCAGTTGAGTGTGTACACAGCAGTACTCACATCTTCTCTCCAGTGGATATGAGGGACATTTCCTTCCAGCATCATAGTTCTAGCAGCATCTTCAATTGTTTTGTTCTTTCTTTCCACAACTCCATTTTGTTGAGGGGTTCATGGTGTAGATAATTGTCTCTTTGTTCCATGTTCTTCACAAAAATAATTAAGTTCACCGGAAGTGAATTCACCACCTCTATTTGATCTTAGAAATTTAATCTTTAGACCTGTCTCTGTTTCAGCCATAGCCTTAAAGATCTTGAACTTTTTCAGTGCTTCAAATTTCTCCCTTAAGAAAGTAACCCACACCATTCTAGAATAATCATCAATAAGCAGCATGAAATACTTGTAACCTTGTAAACTCTTGACCTTAGAGGGACCACATAGATCAGTATGCACAAGCTCCAACAATTCATTTGAACAATGTTGTTTGGTTCAAAATGAAATTCTAGTTTGCTTTCCTAATTGACATTCCTTGCATATTGCATTAGTAGGTTTCACCAACTTAGGTAGATCTCTCACAACCTTAGTAGAACTTACTTCGAAATGAAATTCTAGTTTGCTTTCCTAACTGAAATTCCTTGCATATTGCATTAGTAGTTTTCACCAACTTAGGTAGATCTCTCACAGCCTTAGTAGAACTTATCTTGACAATATCATCAAAGTTAACATGACACATTCTCCTATGCCATAACCAACTTTCATCAACTTGAGCAATCAAACAACTTTTACTAGCAATACTCAAGTGAAAGATATTACCTTTTGTTTTTGTACCTGATGTAATTATATTTCTGGAACTCAATATTCTGCACTTTCCATCCTTGAACTAAAGATTGTATCCCTTATCAACCATCTGAACAACACTTAAAAGATTATGCTTAAAGCCTTCCACATATAGGACATCATCAATATTATGCTTACCATCAAGACAAATGCATCCTCTGCCACAGATCACACCAGTTGTATTATCACCAAATCTCACAACACCACCATCATACTTTTCCAAGCTTACAAACTTACTTTTATCTCGTGTCATATGATGTGAACATCCACTGTCAATCACCCATTCATCTTTCTCTTCAATTCAAGCAGCTAGGGCTTTCTCCACATTTGTACAACTAGTAGATTCAATAGATACATGATTATTTTCTTTGATAGAAGTAAATACCCATTCATCATCACTTCTATTTCCTTTATCAGATTCATCATCTGTCACACCTTCATCAACAATATAGTAACACTTCTTTTGAAATCTAGGCTTGTTATGTCTTGGTTTAGGAGCTCTTTTCAGACACCTTGATGCAAAATGACCTATCTTATTGTAAGAAAAACATTTAAGAGGCAATTTTCCTTCATACTTACCTTTTCCTCTCGATACTCTTCTGACAATAAGTGCTTCCAGCTCTTCCAACTCTCTTTCTTCTTCAATATGTTTGATTTCATCCTCATACTTGAATGTCTTTCTAGATGAACTCTCACCTGGATCGTATCTTTGTCTATCTCTTCCGGAAGTAGTAGCTTTAAATGTAGATTCAACCTTAGGAAGGGCATCATCAAATTCACTCAACTCAAAAGCAGTAAGCTTACCAACCAACATATCTCTAGTTACATTTGTTACATTTTGGAGCTCTTCAATAGCACTAGCTTTGACTTTGTAAGAATTAGGCAAGGATCTAAGCACTTTAGAAACAATCTCTGATTTTTCTATGTCCACCAGCACATTTGATTCCACACACAAGTTCATTCACTCTTTGCATAAAATTATTAATGTTCTCATCATCGCCCATTCTCAACTTTTCATATTTTCCTTTCAGACTTTGCAACTTAGCAATCTTGACATTAGCATCACCTTCATACAAGGTTTCCAACTTTTTCTAGATCTCATAAGCAGTCTTCAGATCCATAACATTTGTCATCTCAAAATTAGTCAAAGCACTCAACAAGGCTTCCTTAGCTTGGATATTATACTCGACATCTCTAATCTCAACAGTAGTAGTAGGACCATTCTGAGGAATAACATACCTATTACTTGTAATGTTCCAGAAGGGTTCACCAATGTATCTCATATGACACTCCATTCGAGCCTTCCACAAAGAGTAATTTGTTCCATCAAATCTAGGACTATCCTTCTTGTATGATGCCATCCCAAATCACCTCAAGTTGTTAAAATTTTTCCAAGGAATTTTCTCTAATACCAATTGTTGGCAACACAAGGGCAGACAACTAAGACGGGGGGTGAATTAGCTGTCTCGGATATTCAAAAAATTATTCAATTTAATAACCTTATTCTCAGATCTGAATATTAACCATGAAAGCATAAATCATTAACACATCAGAAACACACATAACACCAAGATTTTTTTTACGTGGAAACCCTGTTAGGGGAAAAACCATAGTGGAGGTTAGTCCACAAGATTATACCCTGTTAAAAGTATAAAGAAATGAAATATGGGGAATGCACATGTATTCGGGCACACTACCTAGAGCTCACTACTCAATTACACCAAGGCTAACCACCCAAAGGAAGATACACCTTTTTACAGAAAGAATCGAATTACATATGCATGGATTTGAACTGATAAAATAGCATTTGCTAATGCCTAATCATAGTTCTGGTTAAGCGCATGAACATTTCTTCACTCTTCTTCACTCTTCTTCACACTCTGCTCTACCTTCGAATGATTAGGACATTATTCACAAATACACACACACTCAACATCCACTGGCATACTTCAATTTGAATAAACAATCACTTATATATATCCACAACAAGAAATTTCATCCCTACATGTCGACTTCAATAAAACAATAAAATGAATATAAACTATTGGCCCAAAACACTAAAGATTATTAATGCGAATCAATCAAGGTTGGCCAAAACTTAGTGAAGACCCAAATAAACATCTCCAACATGAAAATACTTCAATTAATTACTCCTCAAAGATCCACAACACGCTACAAACACCATGTCGGCCAAGGCAAGAAAAACATGAACACGCAAGAGAAAATCACCAACCAGTAGCACAACAATCAATGCAGACGTGCAACAAAGATAGAGCACGATCTAGAAACATCCACAAACATCACGAATCACCAGAGAAGCATCCACAACAATTGAACTAACTGAAATCACATCATCTTAAATTAGTAACACCAACTATAGCAACAAAAAAACTGTTAGAATATAAATCTTCATAACTTGATCAAATCTTCACACGGATCTTTGAAACTTGATGTGGATAAACTAGATACACTCATAAACAAACCCTTTAGTCCACAACCTCTGATCATCAACATACATAACTTACCAACAAACTAAACTTCACTTGACCACTGACAACCTGTAACTCATTCCATTACAATTTTCTTAATATGCTTGACATATACAACTTCGAATGAATTAATTCTAATAGTGTTGACATCAATGACAACCACATATCAGCAACACAATCACAACATCCAACATGAAATTCTATGAAACCAATTCCATGCACTATATATCGTAGTTACATATCTAAATTCAAAAAAATTAGAATTTTATCCTTCATAGAAAAAAAGTTATGTGTTAGCCAGTAACGTCACTCTTTAAAAATGGTGTTTACTGTTAAAAACTAGTTTACGAAGGAGATGTAAAAAGAAGTGCAATTTGTTTCCAAAAAAATTGAAAAAATATATTTAGAATCTAGAGACAAAATATCACAAATCACTAGTTTGCATCATCTTCAAATTCCTCACGGTTTAGCTGCCATAGTTGCCCGAAAGTGAAGATTTAGTTAAAAAAAATCAGTTCAATGTCCAGAATGGCCAAAAATTTTAAACTGATATTGTAAGATCACCCTACAACATCCACTTCTTCATGGTGTACAACATCATTTCCTCGCCATGTGACTAGGTAGTTTTGTAACTATTTTTTGAATTGGTGGGAAATTTAAATAATTCATTTGTGCATTTCAACAAATATAATTAACAACAGTCATGGAAAAAAACAAAGGCATAAGTGTGATGGATTGCTATAGACCAAGAATTTAATTGAGGAAAATTGGTAGAGGGAAGGACAAAGAGAATAAAGTGGATTCCCTATCCTAAGAGAGTCTCATAGGTAGAAAATGGTGGATGTGATGGCAGAGAAACATAGATGATCATCCAATAAAGCTCATATTACAACATGCAAAGGTGGACAAGACCACTCATCTCCCCTTTTTTAACTCTTGAGAGTTTGATCCTTATTTTAGATCAATGGTCACCAAGTACAATCAACACACACACAAAACTATCATTGACTATATGGGATGCTTTGTCACTATCTCCTTTTAGCAGTGGAATTCAAGAGAGTTTTTGGTGTGCCATCTTTGAGAATGATTATTTGCAAACCGGCTAGAAAAATAACACAAAATAGAAGGAAGCATCCCTTTGTCGATTGTGTAGACTTGATTTAACCCAATAGTAAAATATACCATATGAAGTGTAAGAAATTGAGGGCTTCATAAATATTTGTTAGCAAATGCAAAATATAAGTGTGTGATGGATTTGATCATATGTCGGTTGATAGGTGCTAGTCGTGCATCCTATATTGCCATTTGGATGGTGTATTACATGATTGAACTTAGTTTAAGAAAGGTTTATAATCGGGAACAACTTTTGTCCAAAAAAATAAGGGAGTTCTTATCCAATAAAAATAAGGCCTTCTACATGACACAACACTCTATTTCCTTATTGTTGGATGTTATCTTTACTCAAGTTCTTGTTGATAAATTGGGAAAGTTTCAACCAACATTCGATTATAAATTCTCCTAGTCTACAATATTTAGATGGACTACTTTGGATGTCCAGGCTTAGTTAGGGGAGGAAGCTAAGTCTACATGTAAGAAGAAGAAACACAAGGATACATCAAGTGAAGGAGAAGATAGCCATGAGGATGATTGTGAGTCGATTGAGTTTTCCTCCTCTACATTAGGCACCATACCAAAGGACAATAACTCAACCTAGGATCAATCCCTAGTTCCACTAGATATCACTATAGTGGAGGCCATTCCTATAAATAATGACATTGTTGCAATGGATTTGTCATTGTGCCAAAAGATCGACCTGTTAACACCTTATACAAACACTAGATTTATACAAGATCCATGAGAGGTAGTTAAGCCATGACATGAATCCAGAGGGTGGCATTGAACAACAAAGGGGATGAAGGAACCAACCTTCCAACAAACATTCCTACTTCATCAATTCTAGTTGCTTTACCTATGTCACTTGAGCCCTTTGAATAGATTGATAGTTGGTTGAAGCTTCTTGGTGTTTCCATTGATGTTCAAGAATTATCAACCCTCCTCAAGATAATACCATGAGGATAGAGAAGCTCGAGATGATTCAGTCTACTAGTGAGAGTGTTCAACCATGTCCCACATAGGAAACTAGAACTATTGTTGATCGAATGCAAGAACAAGATCCTTCCCTAGAACAATTGCCTCTAGCTACCTTGGAGCTACCCATATCCATCCCTGTCAACTCACCTATTTAGGAGGAGCCTAACAACTCAGAGGGGATTATCATTGACGTTTCTAAATCAGATGAGTTGGATCCCTTGGGTACCATTCAAAGGTACATATAAGATTTGGAACCAATGGTTGTTGTTATACATGAGGTAGTAGATATTCCTCAATGGTTGGACCATATTCATTCTCCTTTGATATGAAAAGAGGTCCAATGCATCTTGACATTCATGAAGGAAGGATGTGAGGTACAGTTAAACATCATATTCATTTCTAGAGGATGGCCTAAGATTGAGACTCCTGAGATGATGACAACATGTCAACCTACCAAGCCTAATTTTGGGGGAAGGGAAGGTAAGGTAATTACAACTTTATTTGGTATGGGAGTGTTGTGCAATTTTTGTACACATTCCCCACTAGAGGTGGGGACCCTCTTTCTTGCTTTTTCTTTCTTGGTTTTTGTTTTAGGTTTCACCTTTTCCCCTTAAGGGATGGGTTCCTTGAAATTTTGATTCGCTTCACCTTTTGGGATTAACACTTTTGTCTGCATTTTAGGTGTCTTGTTTTTTAGCATTTTTGATCTTGGTTGATGCCTTGAGTCATTGGTTCCATGCAAATTTTATTTTGGCTTCAAGTTTACCAAGTTTGGGAAATTTTCAGGAAATCTGCCTGATGCCGAATTCCTCGAAGGTTTAGTAGCTTGTCAAATTTGTTCCTAGATGGATTACCTGAAGGTCTAAACATTCACTAAATTCTTGTCATGTCAGATTCTGCAAAGAATTTTTTCATTCACTAAATCCGTTCCTAGATGGATTCCTTGAGATTTCTTGGCTTCATTTAATCTGTGGGTCTCTGGATTCCTTGAATCCATGACTAGCTCATTTTCTCAAACTTCGATGATGTCCTGCCAATGCATTTATGATCCTTTGTGCTCACATCAATGTCCATTAATGCTGATTTGTGGTGGCATTTAAATGAATTTCGATGTTATTGTGTATTTTTCATTTGGAGATTTCATATTTTGAGGTGCAATTGAGTGCTGAGGTAAATTAGATTTTGAGAATTTCTTGCTTGCGGAATTTGTCGATTGCTCGATTAGGGTTTCTTTGCTTTTGTGCTTCATCGTTGATTTTTCTCGGTTGTAAGGTATGATCTCAAACCTTTGTAAATTTTATGGGTATTTGCGATATGAGCTTTAGTGGTTTATTTGGATTGAAATAGGGTCCTTGCTTGAGGTCGCAATCTGAATTTATACTACTTTAATTTCATGGTTGTGATTTTGGGTTTGGTCATGTCTGCATTTGGTTCAATTGTAATCTACTTTGGGAAAGGTTATCATTGCAATATCTTGTGGCTCGATTTGATTAGGTTTCCATTTCAAATTCATGTTGTTGATTTCGTGATAATTTGAAGTTGGTAAGTGAAACTAGAGCATTCATGTGTAAATTGTAGTGAGTTAGGGTTTCAAATTTTTACCTTTAGCAATGCATTTATGTTTATATGACATGAATTAGGGTATGCGTCTGAATCAAAGTGATCAATTTTCTTATGTCTCTATGAGTTTTAAAGATCAATATGTGTAAACCATAGTTCATGATTTTGAAAGTTGTGTTTGTAATACTGAACAATTTATCAATGACTTGGTAGAGCTTCAACTTGAATTTGATTTGAATTGTAGGTATCATTATTGAAATTTAGATTGATTCTTAGCTTGTGAGTGGAAGGATTCCAATATGATCAATTTTATGAAGTTAGAAGTTCAAAATGTGCTCATGGAATCCCTAGCATTGTAGAAACTTAGCCTTTGCTAAATCCGCTTCCAAGCGGAAAACCCAAGGTTGTATCCTTCACAGAATCTGCCAGACCATGGAAAGCCCAAACTCTCATACTTTTCTGGAATCCGTATGCCTAAAATCCTGGAGGTTGCAAAATGCATGATATATTTTTAAGTTTGATCTTGGGAAAGATACAAGGTGAGTTTCATGGTCTTAAGGATGTTTGGTGATTAAAATTTGATTGAGTTTTCATTGTTAGCAGAATTTATCTACTCATGGAATTCTTGAAGGTGAGTTCCTCGTGAAATCCCCAATGGGTCGGATTCCCCGAAATCCTTTCACAGTCAAAATCTGCAAACTTGTAAAAAACCCGTAGTTTGCATAAAGCTTGATTTTAAGGGTTTGTAGCTTCGTTTTAATGATTTTAATGATAATTTTAGGATGGTTATATGTTGCATATGTGCTTTAATGATGAATTTAATGATGCATTTATGTTATGAGGATTAATTGTACTTAGTATTTCAATAATTATGAGCTTTTCTAACTAGATGCAGGAAAAATATAGCAAAGGAAAGGGCTCCAAAGAAAAAACTATTGAACCTCTTAAAGAGGAGCCTACAACTAGAGCTGAGAGGATGAAGTACAATTTCAAGGGCACGGGACCAGATTCCAAGATCATTTCAACATGGGAAAAGGTTGGAGATACTAATATGGGTCACGTAGATTACAAGGATTTTAAACAAAGAATATATTGCAATGCACCTACTCCTTTGGCCCAGATATTGGTACATACAGGATTAGCACAAGTTGCTAGATTCCCACCTTCGATGCAATGTCTTGAGTTGATAATGGAGCGTGCAAAGCATTATGATTTAGACAAGAGTGTAATTGTTGGTCCTCAAGGTAGAATAATGGAAAATTTGACTGAAGAATTTATAACTGAGGCCTTGAATATTGGGTCACATCAGAAGTTGGTGAAAATGCAGTTAAAGTTTGGACAATAATTCTATGACTCTAATCTAGATGAGGCCTTGGAGATCATGAATAGCTAATGGATTGAGAAGCCAAAGTCACATTATTCCAAATTTCCCAAATAAATGCATAGAAGTGACTTTAAATTGGAATATAATTTGACATGATTACTCTCCTTAGTAGAGTGGTGGATTTAGATAAAGCTTTCATCTTTTATGAGTGGATGTTTTGTGTCATCTGTAAAATTAAGAAAGACATTCACTATCATTGGGCTGGCACTATAAATGATAATTTATATTTGCAATTGAGAACAATGCAGGACACTAAAACATTTACTATGATTTCATATATTGTGTACATGTTGGCCAGGAATTTCAAGTACAAAGGTTTGAGTTGTAAAGGAATAATTGGCCAAGATAGAGTCTATGTTTTTACCCTCAGCTACACTTCAATACTTCCAATTTCAGAAGGGTGAATGATGCCTTTACCACGTATATAACCAAAACTCTACAAGATGCTCTCCATGTAATGATTTTAGCAGAAGCAATGGATCTCATCAAGAAATATGGATTCTAGTTTATTCAATTTCTAAATTTCACTTATATCAAAGTACATGGGTCTCCAAAGGTTCCATACAAGCTTCCTAGATATCCTACTGACAAGCTTATATTACTGGAATTGACACGACAGTTAGCTGGATTTGATGCCATTTTGAAGGAGATGCATAAAATTGGGGTTGGTGTTGTTTTCCCTTGAGGATTGGTGGTTTGGAGGCTTGTCCTTCTATATAAAGTGCACATCATTCAGAGATAGAGATGGCTCATCTTCATTTGTATTCTCATTTTGACAAAGGTAGTTTCAATCCCTATGGAGTAGCACAAAGGATGGAAAATAGGGATTACAAACACAAAGACCTGACATTAGAGACCTTGAGGTTGTTTCTTGAGGCTTGTTGATATAAATTTACCTTTCAAGAGAGATAGGATACATGTATTCTATCTGAGTTGTTGTAGTGCTAAAAAAACCATCAACAGATTGGCGCTAGAAGGATGGCCTAATTAAATAAAGATGAAGCATTTTCTGTCATCATTGTCTCCTCAAAGGTTTCGAGGAGAGACTAGATCTACAACTGACAAAGGAGACTTGCAAGAGTTAAAGTCCCCTACTAGGTCAAGAAGGATTAAGAAAGGGGAGGCTTCATCATCTACTCCCATTCAACCATCTTCTCCATCTTCCCCATCATCCAACCCTTCATCTTCAAATTCCAAACACTCTCCTATTGTTATTCAACATCCTCAGGTAGCCATAAATTAGCCATTACAACCTCGACTACTGATCCAGGAGTATACTTTTCAATGAAAAAATTGAAGTGTTCCATATGCTCCAAAATTTTGCATCATGTCGAAGAACTTGTCACTATGATTCTAACATCGTACGTTTTGCAAAAATGGAGACTGTATGCCAAAGTTACACCAAGTCAAAGTTTTAGTCAAAAGGGTTGACTAGTCAAAATGATGATGTCAGCATGTGACGTGGCAACACAGTCAACACCGTATAGTGTTGTGGACCAATCAGGATCTGACACATGTCAGTCTGTACAATGACATAACACCCTCCTCTATTGACACATGGCGTCCTTCTGGTCAATCAAATGATGACACATGTCCATCGTATAGCAAATGAAAACATGCCACATGGAACTCTCTACTTACATTGTCAATTTGTTTGTTGCTATAAAAGAGGGGTAGGGGATTCGATTCCCTAACCTCCCAACTACCAGCCCGAGCCTCCACCATTAGGCCACGAGCTTCACTCAACAACATAAGTGACAATAATTGTTTTTATGAACTGTCTGTTTGAAATTACATGCCAAAATAGGTGGGGTGGGGGTCAAACTGCCGACCTTCCCGCCCCAAAAAATATGCCTCACAGTTGAACCATTACATGGCTCTAAGTATAGAAAGGGGCATAGATGGTTTTGACTAAGATTTGAAAACTAATTAACCTTAATTTAAAGAATTACCCCCTAAAAATTTAAAAGACAAATCACTGAATCCTAAAAAGGATTCAAAGGAAATCTCCTAAAGCTAAAAAAATGAATTTTAGAAGGGCTTAAATAATTTTAAAAGATATATAAGATTATTTAAATGATTTTTTTATATAAAAAGGGGAGATTTAGAATATTTTTCCATGTAATAGGGGGAATTAGGAGAGAATTTTACCTAATAAGGGGAGATATTGTGTGATTTGTAAATCTTATGGTTTTAAACCATATCGGGTAATTTTTTTGTATAGAAGGGGGTGAGAATGGGATAGTTGGAATCCAAGTGATGGCTAAGGAGAGAATCGTCCTGAAGACTCTAGTGTTCGTTTATGTGCAACAGAGGAATGTTATGCTGTTGTGTTGTAGAGATATAAACTTGTAACTAGATAGTTGCCTTGTAATTTTTTGTGGAGCATAATCAAGGATCATTCACTCCATTGGAGAGGGGCTCAGAGACGTATCCATATTGGCGAACTCCATTATCAACTATTTTTCTTCTCTTTCTCTTCTCTCTCTTTTTTGTTCATCACAATTATTATACTTTATTCATTTTAAGAATTTTCAATTATGTTAATTCAGTTTTAAAGCCTTAATTAATCATTGTAATAGTTAAGCATTCATAGAAATTGTCATAGATCCTAATTTAGATCAACCGCCACCAATGGCTTTCCTAGAAAATAACCCTTCACCACTGTTCTTCAACAATTATAATCCCATGCCTAAAAATCCTGAGCAATGTTGTTCTAAATTCCATGTCAATGACCCTATCAGGACAACTGAAGAACATATTAGGATTTTCTAAACTGCTCTTCAAATAGATGAATTGATCATGAAGATGTGGCCTGTAGGATATTTCCATATTAATTGGGTGATGAAGCATTCTACTAGTATAATCACTTACCTGCTGGCTCAATTACTAATTGGCGTGAAATGGAAATTGCTTTCTTGCAAAAGTTTAAAATTCCTATTAGTCCTTGTAAGATTTGGCTATGGAGATAGCCACCCAAGATCTAAAGGCCTATGGAAAGCACAAAATACTCAGAAGACCAATATGACAAGAATAAATTGTATTCCTATCAATGAATGCAAAAAGATTCAATGTAGTTGTGTTGTACAATGTATGAGAGCACCTTGGTTATATAGCTAAGGTGAGATGCAAGATGTCATAGGATTATGACAAGTGTCTTAATCATATGACATGAGACAACTAATCACACTTACCTAGGTCACATGTAGTAGTTTTCAAAAGATAAGATAACAACTAATGACAACTGACACCTTCTAGAAAGAATCTTACAACCTAACTCAACATGTGAATATGTCCCCTAAGTCCCTAGTAAGTGAAATAACTAGGTGCAAGACAATTATTCACACCAACACCCCCCCTTAAGTGCAACTTAGGGAGAATATTATTATGCAAATGACTCAAAGATGGGTCTCGGCTACTAGGCCATGTTAGGTACCCATGTACACACACAATGCAATCTCTCACAACTAGAGAAAAGGAGAAAACCTAGTGGGACAAAAATCCTCCCCAAAAGAGAGAAACAAAACAAGAAATTGCTCTAGGAAGGACAAAACCTTGAGTGAGGAAAAAGTTCCCCCCATAAGAGAATGAAGATAGTCCATGCAACCCCCCCTCAATGGAGAGTCTCTACTCAAATGTCACAATGTCAGGAGTCCCCAAACTTAACTAAAGGAGGAGACAAAGAAGAACAATGTGAAAACTAATGTAGAGTAGACCAAGGATGATCATGTGTCCTCCAAATGTTGTTCTAAAAGAATGCCAAACTATGACAAGCACTGGAAAAATTAGGTACAATTGCAGAAGATGCCACATAACTAGTGACTCACTGAGCTGAAACTAGCAACTTAAGAGTAACTACAAAATCTATCAATGAAGAACTGAAGATGAATCCACACTACAACAGGAATAAAGTCAGAACCAAAGAGACAATTGTACAAGTGTCAATTGGACACTCTCTTGACAAATTGGTATTTCCCTATCTCAATTGGCTCAGACAAGTACCAAGTCTCTGAAAGTAGAACCAAATTGTTGAAGATAGGTAGATTGCTTGCAAAATAGGAGTGTCTATATGGTATTTATTCCATCTTATTGAGATGCATGGGTAACCAACTGTTGCATTCATTGAGTATATAAGAACTAACAATAGATACATAGATCAATCCAAAGAAGCATAAGTTTGACAGAGTGCACTAAAATAACAAGATTGTGGCACTTTATTTTAGTGTGATTACAACATTACAAAGAGGAGAAGATGTGTGTAGTGGTGAATCCATATCTCAATTGTTCAAAAGTGGGGATACAATTGATTATGACCCCTTAGATGAAGAAGAATCAGGAGTGGAGGAAGTTCAAATGTTCCACCAATGTACAAGACCTTATGATCTAAGAAATAGGCAAGTTGGAGGTCCTTTCACCACCTCTACTCCTCCAAATAATTTTAGTACACCTCCTGATTTGAATGCAAGCAACAATCCTTCTTATCTAAAAGTGCCAATGCAATATTTTTCTAAAGGAGGACCTTCTTATTCTTCCAAGGGAGGGCATATTGATGCTGGTAAGGAGAAACAAGTAGAGAAACTTAAAAGTAATCAATCTAATATGAGTGTTGATCAAATGGGTGAGTATGTTGTTGAAGAACTCAAGAAGGAAAAAATTAGTCTCTTAGCTTTTGAATTATTAAAAGTTCCAACAATTAGAAGTGTTGTCTTTGGTTATTTAATTGGAAATGTACCTTGTAATCCATCACAAGATACTAATGTAAAGAGAGTTGGTTTTACTGAACTAGTGGTTAAGGAAGTGATTGGAAAAGCACATAATTCACAACTAGTAAGGGACCAAACTAATTAGCCAACTAAAGACCAATTTCAAGTTTAGCCAAAGGATAGGAGTAAGGAGAAGGAAAAAACTCAAGTAGCTCAAGTTGATACTCTAGTAAGTCTTTTTTAGAGAAAGCATAAGACCCCTTCTTTCTTGATCTCCATTTGCATATTTGGAAAAAATTTGCATAATTTCTTGCTGAATTATGGAGCTTCCAGAAACGTTATGGATTTATCAGTTTGCAAAGCATTGGGTATTACTCGCACTCCCTCTCAACGAAAGGTTACCCATCTAGAGTGTGGTAGGTGAATTGAACATGATCCCTATGTAGATTGCATCTAACCTGAGGGTACAACTGACAATCAATATTCAAGTAACTGATATACTAGATGCATATGGGTTGATTTTAGGAAGGGGTTTCACAAGGGTAGTTAATGGATATATCGCCACTGAACACTTGCATATGTCGCTCCCATGGAAGGGGATCCCTAATCAAATTAAGATTGAATGAGAGCCTAAACTAAATTATTTGATCACAGAGTACCAGAATACGACAAATGAAGTACTGGTTTCTAAGACCAACTTAGGAAATTATGTTTTAGTTGTGGCCTTAGAAGAAACAGAGGGTATATAAAAAGTCCTGATGATGCAAGATATTCCCAAGGATCTTGCTCAGCGTTCCAATAGTATATAAGTAGTTATAGAACTAGATGAATATGGTGAACAAGATGATAACAAGCTCAGTTTTCTTGATAGTTTCCAAGAATTCATTCACAAGTGTGTCAGATACCAAATCAATCTTAGAAAGGAAATGGATTTTGAGGAGCTTCTCTTACCCAACTAGTGTAGAGTTCATGCTACATCACATTTAGAACATGAATGTTATCTTTTCCAGACAACAATTGAGCAAATTAAAAGGCATATTGATCCTACACCTATTGTCAAGATTGATATTCAGGAAATCCAGACTAAACAAAAAGAAAAACAATAGATTCAACAAGAGGATTCTTCACCAAGGAAAAAAATAGGTGCAAAGAATTTAAAAGGTATGCATCTCACTAAGTTTTGGACATTACAATTTGATGGTTCCAAATCAAAGCAAGGAGTTGGTGCAGGCTTCAAGTTGATAATTCCAATAGGTAAAACTTTCTTTGTTGCACATAGATTACAATTTCATTGCACCAATAATGTTGTAGAATATGAGGCTTTGATACATGGATTTCTAATGGCCTTAAGGAAGAAGGTTAAATCCTTAAAAAAATTTGGGGATTCAAAACTAGTAGTTAAACAAGTCAGGAGGTAGTACTCATGCCATGACAGGAGGATGACAAACTACAGGCATAGAGTATGGGACTTGATAGAAGGATTCAATGCCTTTAATATTCAATTAATTCCATAAAGCAAGAACCAAACTACTTACGCTTTGGCACAAGAAGCAAGTACTCTAGATCCATTATCTTTATCAGGGTTGAAAATATTTACTATTGAGCTTACCCCAATCCCATCAGTACTAGATAACATGACTAACTTCCAAGTATTTGAAGATGATAAACACATCTTGGATTTCATCACTAGTTTTGATGTCTTTGCTTCTCAAATTATTGATGAGATAGAACCACAAGAAGCAGAGTTAGATATGGAAGGGGAAATTAATCTCAAGACAAATACAATTCCTAGAGGAATGGTGCAATTAGAGAGAATCTTTGATTTGGATAAGATAAGAGATCAAGATCAACAGGCTAAAAAGGACTCAATAGATAGTCAATGTGATACTTATAACATGGGAACTCTAGATGAAGTGAAGAATGTTTTCATTGGTAAGGTTTGCACTCATGAAGAGAAGGTATAATTGATGAATTACATGTTTATTAGGATGTTATAGCTTACAGTTATGAAGATCTCAAGACCTATGGCACTTCAATTATCATAAATACCATTCCTCTCAAGCCTGATGCTAAGTTTTTGAGACAGAGGCAAAGGCCAATTAATGCCTTGCTAGAGCTTGTTATCTAAAGAAAAGTACAAAAGTTGCTATCTACCCGCATTATATTTCCTATCAGACACTCGACTTGGGTGGCAAATTTAGTGCCAATACGAAAGAAGAATGGTGAAATTAGGCTATGTGTGGACTTCAAGAATTTGAACCATGCCTTAGAAAAAGACAATTATCTAGTCCCATCCTTGGATGAAGTCTTGAAAATCATGAATGGTTCTCAAATGATCTCCTTCTTGGACAATTATTAAGGTTACAATCAAGTGATGGTACAATACGAGGATAGACACAAGATAAAATTCATGACTAAGTGGGGGATATTTGCATATAGGAGGATGCCATTTGGGCTAATTAATACAGGAGCCACTTTTCAACGAGCCATGGACATTTCTTTCAAATAAATAATTGGTGTGTATTATCATTTACATGGATGACTTGATTGTCTTTTCTAAAAAAAGGGGGGACCATATCTGAAATTTATGCAAGGTATTTCAAAGATGTAGGGAGTTTGGTATCTATTTGAATCCAAAGAAGTGTATTTTTGAGGTCACAGAAGGCAAGCTACTAGGTCATGTCATTTTAGAAAATGGTATTTCAATTAACCCTGAGCATATCCAAGCAATTTTGAAAATTCAACCTCCCACAAGTAAGAAGGAGATGAAATCATTTTGTGGAAAAATTAACTTTATTTAGAAGTTTATCACCAATTTTGCAGAAATAGTCAAGCCCTTAAATGCAATATTGAAGTAGGATGCAAAGGTGGAATGGAATTCTGAAGCAAAACAAGCTTTTGAAGAAATTAAGATAGCTATAACAGATGGCCTAGTTTTGGTGAGTCCAAACTATGCTAAACCATTTTACATTTACTCATTTGCATCAGAGCATTCTTGTGCTAGTATGCTCATGCAAAAGTCAGACAAAGGAGGTGAACATCCAATTGCATTCATGAGTGCTCCACTAAAGGATGCAAAACTGAGATACCCCAATGTGGAAAAACATGACTATGCCTTAGTCAGAGGAGTGAAAAAATTTAGGCACTATATTTTAAGGAACAAAGTGCTTGCAATTGTGCCTGATCCATCAGTAAAACTCCTATTGATGCAAAGTGAGTTGGGTGAGCGAAGAGAAAAATGGGTCACTATGTTACAAGAATATGATATTGAAATACATCTTATGAAACTAGTCAGGGATCAGGCGCTAACTAGGACAATGACTGAAACTAGTCCTAAAATTACAACCCAACAATATCATCTTCAAGATGTTTCACCCAATGAGTGGTATGATGATGTGGTTTATAAATTGCTTAATCAGAAATGCCCTACTCATTTGAACATAGTACATTGTAGAGTTTTGCGATTGAAAAGTGCTAGTTACATATTGAAATGAGCAATCTTGTACAAGAAAAATCATGAGGGTATTTAACTTCGTTGTCTAGGCAAGGAAGAAGCAACTCGAGTTATGGCATAAATTCATGGTAGGTATGGTACATGTCATGGTTTTGGTCCTGCCACTGCAAGTCAAATCTTATGAGCAGGATATTATTGGCCTATTCTATTCAAGGATGCACACAATTATGTAAGGACATGTCATGTCTGCCAAACTTTTTCTACTAGGGAGAAGTACTATGTTGTTCCATTACAACCAATGATTGAGGTAAGATTGTTCATGTAGTGGGGATTGGATTTCATTGGTCCAATTAACCCACTATCTTCGATCAGGCATAGTTATATTCTGACTGCTACTGATTATTTTACTAGGTGGATTGAAGCCATTGCATGCAGGCAATGCACTGCAGAGGTAGTAATAAATTTTCTTGAAGCATGGATCATTAACCATTTTGGATGTCCATTTGCATTAGTTTGTGATAATGGTTCAACTTTTGCTTCATGAAATTTTTTTGGTGGGCATTTGACCATGGAATTATCATTAAATTTTCCTCAAATTACTATCCTCAAAGAAATGGCCTAGCTAAATCTACCAATAAGAACCTTTTGATTGTTATTAGTAAGCTAATTGATAGAAATCCAAAGAACTGGCATACCCAGCTAAGATTTTCTCTTTGGGCAGATCACACACATCAAAAGACTTCATTAGGCACATCTCCATATCACCTGGTCTACGGTTTTGAGCATGTTTTTCCAGTTCAATTAAGAATTCCCACCTTGCATTTCATTAATGAATATTATGAGGAAGGTGAATTCCTAAAAGTCTATCTAGTTGAATTGTTGTAGTTAGAGAAAAGAGGGATGAGGCATTAGAAACTTTTTCCAAACACTAGAGTATAGTCAAGTGATAGTTTGATCGAAAAGCCAAGGTTAAGGCCTTTAGAGTTTTTGATTTGGTTCTATATCGGGATAAGGAACATGAGAAGAAAGGGGAGCATGGAAAGTTTGACAAGCTTTGGCTTGGCCACTTTCAAATCTCTGAAATCTTGGGAGATAATGCTTTCCATTTAAAGACTCTCACTAGAGACAACATCCCATTACCAGTCAATGGACAATATATAAAGCATTACTTCCTTGCTTGAGATGTTTCAGCTGAGCCTTGTAAATAAGGTGTCTACTTTCTTTTGGTTTGGTTTGGTTTGGTTTTCCATGTTTTGTTTTGGTTTGTTTTTCTTTGGTTAGTATAGGTTGGTTTGGTTTTGGGGTTCTTCCTATTTTCTTGTGGGGGTGTTTTGTTTGCACATCAATCATCTTTATTTATATGGGACTAATTTAAGTATTTCTTTGACAAACTCTAATCATTTTTCCAAAAGGGATGGTGTAAGTCCTCCATTTAGTGTCACATGCGCTAAACATATAAAGAGGATAAGCCATTTAATTGTGTTAGTTCTTGAATGTGCTTAAATCTTATATTTCACACACATCTTAAGAATCCCGAGGTTGTTGTTAGGTTCCTTGTAAGGTCTTGTTAAGTGAAAAATATTATATTTTTGTTAAAGTGCCATTGTGATTCTCAGCCTTGAGTGTGAGCTTCATTGTTCACAATGTTGAAAATGAAAAGAAGTGAAAAGAAAAGAAATCAGAAAAGAAAGAAAGAAAGAATATTGAAAATGAAAATAAAATCCAACTTTTTAGGTGGATCTGAATAACTCTACTGGGGCTATGGACGCTTGGTTGGTAGTCGAGCTATGTTTAGGAGAATCGCAATGATAACCTCATCAAGGCTATGGACGCCTAATTGGAAGCAAGGCTCTGTCCAGGGTGCTTTTGGAGTTAGAATCATTCACGTAGCTTAACTTGACTAAACTTGTTTTTTGCAGTAGCTTAGGTAGGGAAATTAATACATCTTCACACACTTGGATTTCCAGTACGTGAAGGGCTAGCTTGTTCATTGGTTTTGAGCCTTTAGTTTATTGGTTCACTTAATGTGAGGATCAAAACCAGAGGTCTGGGTTCTTGATTCCCGTTTGTCATTGAAATGCTTAGGAGAATTTCCCCACCGGAGTCATCATTTGTTGTACAATTTTCACACACATGCCCCACCGGAGGCAAGGAACCTCTTTCTTTCTTTTTGCTTTAGGTTTCACCTTTTCTCCTTAAGGGATGGGTTCCGTGAAATTTTGATTTGCTTCACCTTTTGGATTAACGCTTTTGTATGCACTTTAGGTGTCTTGTTTTGCAACATTTTGATCATGGTCGATTCCTTGAGTCATTAGTTCCATGAAAATTTTATTTTGGAATCAAGTTTACCAAGTTTGGGAAAGTTTTGAGAAATCCGCCTAATGTCGGATTCCCCGAAGGTTCAATAGCTCATCAAATTTGTTCCTAGATGGATTACCAAAAGGTTTAAACATTCACTAAATTCTTGTCATGTTAGATTTTGTGAAGCAGTTTTCATTCACTAAATATGTTCCTACATGGATTCCTCGAGATTTCTTAGTTTTGCTTAATCTGTGGGTCTTTGGATTCCCTGAATCCGTGATTGGCTCATTTTCTCAAACTTCGGTGATGTCTTGCCAATGCATTTATGATCCTTTGTACTCACGTCGGTGTTCATTAATGCCCATTTTGATTATGATTTGTGGTGGCATTTAAATACATTTCGATGCTATTGTGTATTTGTCATTTGGAGATTTCATATTTTGAGGTGCATTTGAATGTTGAGGTAAATTGGATTTGAGTGTTTCTTTCTTGTGGACTTTGTTGATTGCTCGATTAGGGTTTCTTTACTTTTGTGCTTCATCGTTGATTTTTCTCGGTTTTAAGGTATGATCTCAAACCTCTATAAATTTTATGGGTGTTTGTGATATGAGATTTAGTGGTTTATTTAGATTGAAATAGAGTCCTTGCTTGAGGTCGCAATCTAAATTTGTACTGCTTTTGATTTCATGGTTGTGATTTGGGGTTTGGTCGCGGCTGCATTCAGTTTAATTATAATCTACTTTGGGAAAGGTTGTCATTGCAATATCTTGTGGCTTGATTTGATCAGGCTACCATTTTGAATTCATGTTGTTGATTTTGTGATAATTTGAAGCTGGTAAGTGAAACTAGGGCATTCATATGTATATTGCAGTGAGTTAGGGTGGATTTTGACCTTTAGCAATGCATTTATGTTTATACGACATGAATTAGGGTATGCATCTGAATCGAAGTGATCAATTTTCTTATGTCTCTATGAGTTTTAAAGATCGATATGCATAAACCCTAGTTCATGATTTTGAAAGTTGTGTTTGTAATACAGAATGATTTATCAATGACTTGGTAGAGCTCCAACTTGAATTTGATTCGAATTGTAGGTATCATTATTGAAATTTAGATTGAGTCTTAGCTTGTGAGTGGAAGGATTCTAATATGCTTGATTTTATGAAGTTAGAAGTTCAAAATGTGTTCATGAAATCCTTAGCATTGCAAAAAATTATCCTTCGCTAAATCTGCTTCCAAGTGGAAAACCCGAGGTTGTATCCTTTGTGAAATTCACTAGACCATGGAAAGCCCGAACTCTCATCCTTTCATAGAACCCGTGATGTCTTGGATTCCCCAAAATCCATCTAAGCCTAAAATCCCCGAGGTTTCAAAATGCACGATATATTTTGAAGTTTGATCTTGGGAAAGATACAAGGTGATTTTCATGGTCGTAAGGATGTCTAGTGATTAAAATTTGATTGAGTTTTCATTGTTCATGGAATCCATCTACTCATGGAATTCCCAAAGGTTAGTTCCTCGTGGAATCTGTGATGGGTGGAATTCCCCAAAATCCTTTCAAAGTCAAAATCCGCAAACTTGTAAAAAACCCGAAGTTTGCTTAAAGCTTGATTTCAAGGGTTTATAGCTTGGTTTTAATGATTTTAATGATTTTAATGATGATTTCAGGATGGTTATATGTTGCATATGTGATTTAATGATGAATTTAATGATGTGATTATGTTATGATGATTAATTGTACTTGGCATTTCAGTAATTATGGGATTTTCTAACCAGATGAAGGTAGAATCCAACAAAGAAAAGGGCTTCAAAGCAAAAACTACTCAACCTATTAAAGAGGAGCCTAAAACTAGAGCTGAGGATGAAGTATGATTTCAAGGGCATGAGGCCAAAGTCCAAGATCATTTCAACATGGGAAAAGGTTGGAGATACCAACATGGGTCACATAGATTATGAGGATTTTAAACAAAGAATATACTACTATGCACTTACTCTTCTAGCCCAAATATTGGTACATACAAGATTAGCACAAGCTGTTGGATTCCCACCTTTGGTGTAGTGCCTGGGCTAATAATGGAGTGTGCAAAGCATTATGATTCAAACAAGAGGGTATTTTTTGGTCCTCAAGGTAGAATAATGGCAAATCTGACTGAAGAATCTATAGCTGAGGCCTTCAATATTGGGTCACATCAAAAGTTGGTGAAAATGTAATTAAAGGTTGCACAAAAATTCTATGAATCTAATCCAAATAAGGCCTTGGAGATCATGAATAGCTCATGGATTGAGAATCCAAAGTCACATTATTCTAAATTACCTAAACAATTGCATAAAAGTGACTTTAAATTGGAATATGACATGATTACTCTCCTTAGTAGAGTGGTGGGTTTAGATAAAGCTTTCATCTTTGAAGAGTGGACTTTTTGTCATTTGTCAAATTAAGAAAGGAATTCACTATCATTGGGCTAGCACTATAAGTGATAATTTAGATTTACAATTGAGAATAGTGCAAGACACTAAAACATTTACTATGACTTCATATGTTGTGTACATGTTGGCTATGAATTTCAAGTACAAAGGTTTGAGTTGTAAAGGAATAATTGGTCAAGATAGAGTCTATGATTTTTACCCTCAACTACACTTCAATACTTCCAATTTTAGAAGGGTGAATGATGCCTTTATCATGTATGTAACCAAAACTCTGCAAGATGCTCTCCATGTAAGAATTTCAGCAGAAGCAATGGATCTCATCAAGAAATATGGATTTTGGTTTATTGAATTTCCAAAGTTCACTTAAATATCATAGTACATGGATCTCTGAAGGTTCCATACAGACTTCCCAGATATCCTACTGACAAGCTTATATTGCTGGAATTAACAAGATAGTTAGTCGCATTTGATGCCATTTTGAAGGAGATGCATAAAACTGGGGTTGGTGTTGATTCCCATTGAGGATTGGTCATTTGGAGGCTTGTCCTTGTATACAAAGTGCACACCATTTAGAGATAGAGATGGCTCATCTTCATTTGTATTCTCATTCTGATAGAGGTAGTTTTTATTCCTATGGAGTAGCACAAAGGATGGAAAATGGGGAACAGAGACACAAAGACCTGACATTAGAGACCTTGGGGTTGTTTCTTGAGGCTTGCTGATAGAAATTTACCTTTCAAGAGAGATAGGATACTTGTATTATGTCTAAGTTGTTGTAGTGCTAAAAACACCATCAACAAGGAGCCATATTTTGAGAAATTTTCTATAGGCTGAAATGACATAGTTTCCAATATTTAGCTTACAAAACAAATAGATGAAACTATAAGGATGTCATAGGAGGTGTGTGCTGAAATAGATGAACTCAATCAATGGTTTCAAGAGCAATTGGCTCATCAATCACATCTTACAAAAATTGAACATGATAAATTAGAAACCAAAGATGCAACATCAACTGAGAAGGATTGTCAATTAGTAGAGAAAGATAAGAAGATTGAGTAGACTAAGCGCCAGTTGGTTGAGGATACACAAATGGTGAAGGCTATGAAGGAGAGGGAACTACTATCGACTCATCATCTCAAGTTGCACATAGAGGAGGTTTATGGGCTACACACTAGATAAACTCTTAGACATCCACTCCTACATGTTAGAGTAAAGGTTTTAACTTAATTATGTTAATTAAGTTACCTTTATTCATCTCTTAAGATTTCACTTTAGTTTGCATATTGTGACATTTAATAATTATATTAATTATTAAATGTCTACCTATTAGGGATACTTTTAGGTTTTGCATGATCTCATTTTAAGGATTGGTCTTTGTAATTATTTAATTCAGTCAATGCAATCTCTCTTGAAGCTTGCAGAACACCCTTGCTTTTTTGTCTCCATCTCTTCCTTTCTGTAACAGGTTATTTGCATGAAGGTGATCTTCGGGGTCTGTGAAGTTGGCTTTCTCAACTTCTACGTGGTATCAGAGCTCCAGACCTACTGCTTCCTGTTCGTGTTTTGAAGGATTTTTGGAGCTTCGAGGGTTTGGGGTTTTCTTTTTTGATCCAGGACATACCTATTAGATCAGAGCTTTTTGAGTCCAAATAGACCTTGCCATTGCATCCGCAGTGATCCAAAACCCCAAAATTGACTGTTCATTCGTCCATTTTGGACAAAGTTGATCTGAGAGGCAATTTTGTTTTGCACAGGGGCCCGTACGGCCCTTGTACGGACTCCTATGCATGCAGATCGAAAAAAATTCACAAAAAAATTACCAGGTCGGCATATTTTTTATAAATTTCTTTTTTGAAATTTATTAAAATATATATATCAAAAAGTTTTTTTATAAACAAAAATGCTTGGGCGATCTTTTTTTGTTTAAAAACAAATTGGGGCATGTTTTTTGTTGAGAGTACTACATACCCTGCCTCATCAGCGGTTGTACAGACCCACTGGTGGTGGTTGTACAGGTCCGCTACCAGTGACCCTTTTCCTTGCCGCCCGACAGCCACTATTCACCGGCGGTGCTCATCCTATCGTCCAGCAACGACTTCATTTTACCGGTGGAAACCATCCTTCCCTTCGGCGGCATCCTTCCATTGGTGGGGCTTCTAGTTTTCTGGCAGGGTTCCTCATATATCTCGACAGCTAGCTTTTTCCCCAGTAGCGGCTTCTTTCCTCCATCGGTGGTCCTTCTTGGCGGCAGTCTCCCGACCGACGTCTTTGGTTTTTTCGGTGAGGCTTTTCTACAGCGGCATTTTTTTTGGCTGGCACTGCTTCCTTCCAACCACCGGCGATGATTTCTCCAATGTAGGGGAATATTCTTTAGAATATTCCGTCAAGGCTCCATTTACAGGTGGTCATTTTTTTTTTCAGGGAGTCAGATTTGTTTTTCCGGCCAGAGGCATTTTTTTGCCTTGATGGCCTCTAGGCCATTAAATTTAATCTAGTGATGTGCTGACGTCAACATGACGTCAACAGTACAGACTGGTACATGGCCCCCTTTGACCCCTTCTATGGTCTTTAGAGAGCTATTTTTTTCTTTTGGCTGTAACTTTTGCGTACGATATCGTGTTTTGGCAAACGAGATATCGTCGAAAAGCTGGTTCTACCAAATTTCCAATGGTGTGGGTTTCATCACCTATTTCTATTGCTGGTGCATTCAACAGTTAGTTGAAGTTAGAGGAGCTGTTTTCAATTCTGAGCTCATAACTTTTGACCAGTTTCTCCATTTTTCGCGATCTCAGCAACATTGGAACCATATTTTAGAGCTCTTCAGTTCCATCCATGCAATTTTTCCATATTATTTTATTCAGTTTTCTTTGTTTTCACACTCTAGTGAATTACCTGGACATATTAGCTCTTGGGAACTTCTCGTTTGCATGGGATGCTTTGTTTTTGCCTGTTCTTCATGTATTTCTAGTTTTTTGTCCTTTGTGGGCATTATGAGCATCATTTGTAAGCAACATTTTATGTAAATGCACTGAGATAAAATTCCACACTATTGCACATCTATTTTGGGGATTTTGCACATAAGGTTGTGCCATATTTTGTACTTGCACTATATTATAAAGTTCCATGGGGGGTTGTGTAGTGCCTTTGCTTTTTCCATCACACCTTTTTCTAGTGAGTGTCCCTCCACGACGATAGTGGATCCATATGATTCCAGCCTCATGCATGTGTGCTTTGTTTTGCACACCACTTTTTCAGTTGCAAGTGCTTTCTTGTGCACTTTCAGATGTTGTTTCTTCTCCTTCATGCACTACAAGGTGTTACACAAAATTTTAGTGGATCTGTCAGGCTCTCCTAGTCAGCATTATGGGGGGGTATTATACTGTTCGTGCTAATGCTTCCTTGGTTTCACCTTGGAAGGAATCTTCCATTCTTAGTTAATTAGTGTTCTTCAGACTATTGGTACTTGTGCCATCTGTATCTTCATTCCAGTTGTTTGTCTTTGTTTGCCATCTGATTCGAGTAGTGTCATTGGGGGCACTCATGTAGATTGTTGTCTTCTTGATCCTGATCATCCTATCTTCAGGGTGATCCCACAATAGTGGTTTACACTTTT